>CM019149.1:198517663-198658363 GCA_009733165.1 Naja naja
GAAAGGAGCTTTGTACTAGAAAACAAAGACTAGAAAGAGTCTAGAAAATTTCTTTTTCTTTTTTTACGAATTAATACCCATTTATTATCAGTTGCATTGTATATTAAAAAGTTAATTACCTCAATATTTTTTCCTGGTCTGATTGAATTTAAATTTGCATGTTTTTCAAAATATATGTGATGCAGTTGTGAAATCACATTATTCTTAGGATAATTTGTAAATGAAGCCACCTTGCTATTTATTATTCTAATGAAGAATAAGAAAATTGGAGCTCCACTCTTATGCATATTGACTTTTGAGAAGTATTACTCCATTCATTAGAATGCATCCATTGGATAGAGCTGGAATGTGGTTAAAATTAGTTCTATATTTTCCTAGATTTCAAGAAAGCTTTTCAAGTGATGTTTGTGAGGTCACTGATTTCTCTCTCTCTTTCTTTCTTTACTTCTTACTGCATACCTTTCAAATTATGAGTGGCTTTCTAGGGATATCTGGAATGTCCTTGAGAATGATAAAAAAAGCTCCACATTCAGGGTAAGCTCTTTGTGTTGGAGTTTTATCAAAAGGGACAGTGTGTTCACAGAAAGTGCTGCATACAGCTCAAAGCACTTGACAAGTTCTTATAAGTGGCCTTATTCATGCCTGCCTGTGAGAAATCAAGCATAAGAGCTTTCTCCATTATTTCTTCTTCAAGCATAAATTATCATCTTGAAGTGCATGTTGAATGTGCAGGAGCCTTCTCACAAACCAAAGCAGTGGTGCTAGTTGTAGGTGATCCCTAGCAACATTTTGAAAAACCTGGGGATTTGTATTACTGTACACAGCAAAGGAGTGCCTTGGGAGGGCACTGCACCAAGACCAGAGATAGACTTCCTTTGTTATTTCTTTGCATTTTGTTATGTTTTGTTATGGCAGGGGGTCAAACTGGATTTCTGTGAGGGCCGGATGAGCATTGTAGTTCTCCTCCGTGGGCTGGTGGGGTGGGGGAGTGGGGGATAATGGGATGGACGCCTTCTGCAGCACCCTGCCCCAGGGGTGGGATTCAAAATTTTAACAACCGGTTCTGTGGGCGTGGCTTACTTGGTGGCCATGGCTTGGTGGTCATGTGACTGGGTGGATGTGGCTTGGTGGTCATGTTATTGGCTGGGCGTGGCCAACTCAATATAACTCCCATCAAGGCATGCATCTCCTCACCTGGCCTCTCATGACTGTGCAACAGTCGTAAGTGTGAAAAATGGTCATAAGTCACTTTTTTCAGTGCCATTGTAACTTTGAATGGTCACTCCACACAAGCAAAGTACCAGCAAAGGAGGGGAAAGAAACTCCAGAGAAGTTCCTGAGACAGGAAGTCTAGTCCTGCCAAGAATGTAATAAGGGTTAACAGAGAGGCAGTTTCTGTAAGCAGCACCAGAATGTTTCCTTCTTGCCTTCCTTACAGGATTAGGCCAGTAATTTCTTCTAACAACCAGTTCTCCGAACTGCTTAGAATGTTAACAACTGGTTCTAGTGAATAGGTGCGAACTGGTAGAATCCCACCCCTGCCCTGCCCTAACCCTAACCTTAAACCATTGTTAAAAAAAAAAAAAAAGTGCTGCAAGAGGCTGTGGAGGCCAAACACGGGCCATATGAGGACCCCCTGCAACCCGTTTTGGCCAGCAGAGGCATGGTGGCCAGTCCTTTGATATTTCCAGGCCAGCCTCATGGGCCAGATTTAAGCCGTCCATGGCCTGGATCCAGCCTGTGGACCTTGAGTTTAACACCCCTGGTATAGGGCCTCCTGCTTGAGCAGGGGTTTGGACTAGAAGACCTGCAAGGTTCCTTCCAACTCCGCTATTCTGTTATTTTTGTCCAGGATAGGTGATACTATTCTGATATGATACAGTGGAGGGAAATAATAAAAACCAGGCGATAGGTGGCTGCCATCTTGAGGACCCAAGATGGTTGGGGGCAATAAGCTGACTTTGTAAAAATGCTGCTTGGGGTCCCCAAAAAGCCCTAGTAATAAGCAGGCATATACTATTTATTTATTTATTTATTTATTTATTTATTTATTTATTTATTTATTTATGAGACTTATATGCCACCCTATCTCCCTGAGGACTCAGGGCGGCTTACAAAATAAAACAATCCAATACAAATATACAAATATTAAAAAACAATTAAACCAAAGGTCTCATAAATATGCCAATTAAAATACATTTAAAACCCTCACCCCCCATCAGTCTGGGTAGGCTAATTGGAACAGCCAAGTTTTTAGGTCACGGCGGAAGGAGCGGAGGTCAGGGGCCACCCGGAGGTCCAGGGGAAGCCGGTTCTTCGTTCAATGGAATGAAGGCTATTGCTGAGCGCATTGGGTTGTGCTCCAAAAATTGTAAGCTGCCCTGAGTCTCTGGAGAAGGGCGGCATATAAATATGAATAAAAATAAAAAACAAAAAATAATGGTCGATTATGTTGGATTTCTGATCATCAAGAGAAGCTATAGCCATGTCTGATGATTTAAAATGTTAGGACACTTTTTCAGAACATGCAGGTCTACTGGTGTTCTCCAACCCTCCTTCATCAGATTACTTCTGAATGAAAGTCTGGGAGCTGTGGTCCAACCATATCTAAAGGAGCACAGATTGAGAGAACCAGTTCCCCTGTTCTGAGACCAAATCAAAGAAATGCTTGGTTTTTTTTTTTAAAGATAAATCAATCTTCCCCAACTTCTCCTTTGTCTGTGGCTTATTATAAGGTGCAAAAATTTCTGCACTTCACCCTCCACATAGGTAGTCCTCAACTTATGACCTTAAGGGAGCCTGCCCATCACAATTGGAAGTCATGATGGTCATAACATGGGTGTCAGCTGCCTTCTCACGTTTGTACTTCACATGCATTCAGTATCAGCTGCCATGAGCTCGGGGGGGGGCTGGATGGGAGGGGTGATGCTTCTAGGGAATTGAAACTGTATGTCTCTGAGATGAGCATCAAGGACAATCGGTTGGGAATGGAAAGCAGCTGCATACCAAACCTAGGCCTGAAGTGACCATTCCAAAAACATCTTACTTGAATTTGATTGGACATGGAGAAGGCAGTGATGGGAGGCAACTAAGGGAGGGAGAAGTTAGACTTGGGGATTTTGAGGTGCGGTTTTCATTTCTGGCGATGCATTACTGTCATTCACTTAACTTCTAGTAAACTATACCTTTCTCGATAAATGGAGTTAAGGATAGTTCTTAGGTAGAGTTCAAGCTGTGGCAGGTCTGACAGTGAGTTGGTCACATGATTTTATAACTTTTTCTGTGGCAGTTGTTAAGCGTGCAAAGCAATCACCCTGGTGATTAAATTAACTCCTCAGTCGTTAGTGAACCAATGGTTCACAACAGCCACAGTTTTGCTGAAAACTGGAAGTATATGTTAGTTTTTGACAAAAGCATCATAAAATGCACTGATATGACTGACTGCAGTATGTGGCAAATGGCCATAATGTGGTCCAATTGCCAAGTGCTCAAAATTTGGTCAAATGACAACGAGGGGGTGACCATCAGAACTTTGAACCCAAGTCATAAGTAGCCCTCAGGTAGATCTGTTGTAACATCAAACGGTTGTAAGTGAAAGACTACCTGTATTATGGCTAGCCCTACGGGTATTGTAAACAACCTAAAATACAAATAGAAAATAAAAACAAAAAAATTAAAAACTAAAAATGTATAGAAAAGATTAAAGACAACAAATTAAAAATTTTGAAAAAATAACAAGTAAACAACAGAGCTAAAAATATTACATGAACACTTCTTCTCTTCCTCCTTCTCCTTCTCCTCCTCCTCTCCTCTCCTCTCCTCCTCCTCCTCCTCCTCTCTCTTCTTCTTCTTCTTCTTCTTCTTCTTCTTCTTCTTCTTCTTCTTCTTCTTCTTCCTAGCATAGACATAGATGAAAGATAAACCAAATGATAGACCATTCAAATACCAAAAGTATATATTTGAATTTCATTATCATGATTCAATTTTGAGACAATGAATTAAACCTAGGCATATGTAATTATATTTTCTTTTTGTCTGGTACATTGTGCAAACTTTGCCAATTGAGACTTAATCAAGAAACCATAGCGAACACTCATGCTTAGCATGTTGTGTAAATCCAATTGCAGTACAGTTGTGATGTTAAGGTTCTCATCCAGTTGGATCAGAACTTACTCATAGCAGTTGTGAATCTTGCTATATTATATCAGTTTACCAAGTGCATTTGTAAACTTCAGATTGGTGTATTTCCCAATATGTTGACATTTTCTGAAAAGTGAGCAGATGATACAATGTCATGGCTTACTTGTCATTGAAGAGAAGTAGCATCTCACTGCCATCTGGTTGATTGTGAAGTTCCAGATTAAGTGAATTTCTGGGGACCAGTTTGCTGAATTAAATGTTTGAATATTTGTTGAAGGACTGTTTATGAAATGCAAGCATTTCTTTAGAAAACCTGTGTAGAGATAGCAGGTATGTGGGAAACCTAGTCTACCTGGGCCTGTTTACCTGTATATAGGTAAGGCAAGACAAAATCCTGGTCTCCTAACCCACTTATCTACTTTTAAGCTAGCAATTGCCCTGGAACAAGCAGCTGGCATATGCTGATGGCAAAGGGCCACCTGAGTTTAAAACCAAGTCAACAACAATGCAGCAACAAAGACTGATGGCTTTCCATCAACAACTGAGGAAGGAAAAAAGGACTTCTCTTAAAATGTTAAATCATATGCATGATCAACAATGAAATGTGATGAAAGTAGTTATGGTCCCTGTAGATTTTTGTTTCCTTGCTGTGTAATTCCTGGCATATGGATGACTTGGGAGGCTCAACCCCACTTTTTTGCTAAGAAAATTCTCTGCACAGAAGCTTCCCTGCTTTGGGACTGAACCAAGTAGCAGAACAGACTTGCCAAGTTCTCCAAAAGGGGACTTAGAATATGGGAAAGTCACATTTTGCAAATTTTAATTTCATTTTGGTGAACTTGATGAGGCTTGTGCTTCCTTACACTGAATCCTATGTTTCAGGAGCAATACATTTTCTTTATTTGCTATCCCTGAGTTCATCCAATACATGTTGACTAGGTAGAGCCTCATTGTTACTAAACTATCCAAATTTTGTTTTAAGTTCTTGCCATGAGTGTTTGCAGATTGCATTTGGCATATGGCAGCTGGATAAAAGTTGTTCAGACCCAACAAATGCTTTGAAGTATGTACTTTTTTTTTTTTCCCAATAGGGTTGAACTTTTGGAAAGTCAACACTGAGCAAATGTCAGAATTGATGTCAGTATAATGAAGTAGGAGCATATTACAAAAGCAGACAATGATGCTTATTAATCTCTGTCAATATTTTAAAAGTATATTTAACATGGGCCATTGGATGCCTAAGCTTGGAAACTTCAGGCTTATGCAAAGGAAGCATTTGGAACAAGGTGGGTGATACAACTTCTGTTGCCTTTTCTTGATTTGCTGGAGAAAAAGAATGGGATGGTATGAAATTCCAGTCAAATTTTCTTGGAAACTGGTACTGAGATGTAAAGCACCCCTGCCAGCTAAACTGGTGAGAGGGATACCTGATTACTGAGGAGGAATTCAGCCAAGCTAGTCAGCTGGGGAAAGTGGAGAGTGTGTGGAAAACATCTGAATGACCAGATACCATTATTTTTGAAGGATACATTGAAAAGAAAGCTCCATGACTTCATTTAGAGCAGGGGTCCCCAAATTCTTTAGCTTATTGATCCCAGATTGTGAATAGATCTTCAAATATTTATTCTATGAACAATAGTTTTAAAACAGCTAGTTTAATAGCATTGTAAATAATAATAATGATGATGATGCCCATATTAATGCCTATATAATAATGCCTATGCTAACTTAATAATTCTTAGGTCTTTGGTTAGGATATAAATTATTAAGCTTCCACATTCTTAGATTGTGTATCTAACTATACACTATAGATTACCTGATGATGATGATGACGATGACAATTCACGACGGCTTTCATTTTTAGATTTACATTGAAAGTACGGCTGATTTAAAGGAATGCTGGGTGGAGGTTTCTACACATTCTGAAGCACCTTTTGCATATCCTTTCTAATGTTCAGTTTTCAAATTGTGCTCTAAGAAGTAGAAACACAGAGCTAATTTATCTGAGAGATAGTATGCCTAACATATTGGAGAATTTTGTGTTGAAAATGAATGTTTGAGAATCTCGTGCTGCCAGTCCAGCCAGTACAGTCTTGCTCTATGGAACAAAAACATTGACATTGTTTATTTGGGATTTATAGAAGTTGGAGATGTTTCAGATGAAATGAGATTGTAGCTTCTTGCGTGACTGATGATATAACATGAAGGCAACAGCCAACTGTTAAAAAGAAGATCCATCAATCACTCCTTTGCTGGTTTGGGCATGTCTAAATAATGGATGTGCCATACCTACTTATGAATTTGCTGGAAAGACAAAGTTTACCTGGCTGGAAATAATGAAATTTCCCCTGCCTCCTGCAAGACCTAAATCAGTCAGCTAGCAACTGATACTTAGTGATTATGCTGTAATATCACAAATTGCAGCATCTGCTGAGGATCCAAAATACTGGAAAACTATGCTATTAACCATGGCCATCACAACCACAGCAGTGATATTCTACAATTTGTGGAGCCAGTCTGCTGGTGCTGGAATACATGAATGAATGAATGAATGAATGAATGAATGAATGAATGAATGAATGAATGAATGACTTTAGGAACTAGAAATGAAATTAACTGAAACATTCTGAATAAAGCAACAGGATTCTGAATGGTTTTCACAGGTCTGCAAAAACATAAAAATGTTAATTTGTTGGACAATAATGCTAATTACAGAGAAAAGGGAAGGGGGTGCATTCATCAGTCCTTCTAAGCAGCAGCTCTGCCAGCGTAGTAGCAGCTGGACAGCATTTTGAATGAATCCTGTGTGGTGAAATGCAACCTAATCATTATAAAAAATAAACATGTGTCAGAATTCGTCTGCAGTGTGCAAACTCTTCTTCTGGTAAAATGAAATCTCTGTGGAAATATGAGAAAAGTGTGCCAAATGTCTGCCTGAAAGACCTCACAGAGACACTTGGATGCTGAATGCAACTAAGGAAGCTCCAGGTTTTGTTTTAAAGGACAGTTCGTGCAATTTGGAATCATATGAGGCATACGAGAAAGAAATGTGAGGCCAAAAAATGACTAAGGCTTATATTTTTCCCTCACAAGAGCGTGCCCAGTAAGTTGTAACTATTTGGGCTGGTCTCTTCAGCTTATGTCTGTTGAACAAGGGCATCTTCTACTGACATATGCTTGCATAATGGCAGGATTTAGAGTAAAATTACAAGGAACAGTGAGAAATAGACTTTGGCTATTAAAAAAGTAAATAACTATTGATTCAGATGAAGCACATTATACCCTTGTGGCATGGTTCCAGTGGTTTACCACTAAATGTTTAAAAACCAACCCTGCTGGCTCCATTGCCACACCATGCTGCTAATTGCACAACAGCTGATTGTCAGGCTAGGCACTGAATGTCACCTTTGCTGTCATCAGGCCTGTACAATTCTAGAAAATCTAACGATCTGCTCTTGTGTGAGTCAGTGCAAGCTGGCTCCAGCACCACTTCAGCTGGCTCCAGCATGCTTCTCATTTTGGAAGTATGCTGACAGGAAGAAACCTACGTATCTAAAGTAGAGGAGTGTAAGAGGTGATGTGTTAAGTACGCTGGTGTTAGGTGAGACAGACCAGGGCCACACCTTAAGTTCCACTTGATTTATTGCTCATGCCTATGCATAGAAATCTACTCAACTAATGGCCAGCACTATTTTGAGGCTAGGTAAGGGTTAACATAATTCAAGAAGGGTTAGACTTAAGTTTGATTGTGGCAGCATAGAGACTCTAGGCCGGGGTGTGAAACTCAAGGCCTAGGGAATGGATCCAGCCCATGGGGTGCTTAGATCTGACCCACAGGGATGCTCTGGAAGCAGCAAAGGACAGTGCCCCTGCCAGCAAAAACAGAGCTTGGGAGTGACGTGGGCAGCTGACCTGAGCCCTGTTTTTGCTGGCAGACAGTTGCAGGAGGCCTGTTGCAGCCAAAAACGGAGCTCGGGAGCCAGTTTTTGCTAGCAGAGCACTCAGGCCCCCCAATACAAGTGACATTGAGCTGGCCAGGCCCACCCTGCTGGCCATGCCCACCCTGCCCCCTCCGGTCAAACACAGCCCTGATGTAGCCCTCAATGAAATTGAGTTTGACACCCCTGCGCTAGGCTGATTCCTCTTTTGATTCTGCCCCCAGGCTCTGCAACTCCTTCTGCTACAGTTGGGCTCCCTACGTCCCTCTTTTTAATAGAAAAAGTTAACTCAGCCTTCACCCCTGCCAGACAAATGCTTATATTCTGTCTGTGTGCCTGTCTTATTTAGCCCCTAGATATTTGAAGTATCATGTTCAGGCACTGTTTTTAAACTAATCATTCAATCTTCGGTGGCTGGAGGCATGTTGTATATGTTTAAGACCCAGCCAGAAATAATTTTCAAAATGAATGGAGGCTTATTGTTGCAGTGAATGAAAAGTTCCATGGAATTGGAGGTCCAGTTTCAATAATGGGGAATAAATATAGCCCAGGACTGATTTTTTGTTAGATTGTTATTTTTCTCTAACCTTGATTTTCATCTTGAAGATGTTTTGTTATCTTCCTCAATACCATTATCACTAATAATGCACTGAAGATATTAGAGAGAAAGGTAATAAAATATCTACAAGAACCTGTAGCAGTGATGGTTAACCTTTTTGGGCTCCTGTGCCAAAAATTGCATGCACGCTCATGTACCAGCACCCAGAAGGCAATGTGCGTGCCCCCCTACACCCTCTGCACATGCATGCACGACCCCCCGTGCACCATGCATCTCTGAGCATGCACGCTCGATCTCCCCATACACACCGCATGTCTCTGCACATGCGCCTCCCATGCACCCCATGCATGTGCGCCAGATACCTGACAATCAGCTGTCAGGCAGGTGGCACACATGCATGCGCAGTGGGGCTCTTCTGGGTGACCTCTCATGTGCCGGCAGAAGTGGCTCTGTGTGCCACTTCTGGCATGCATGCCATAGGTGGTCCTATAGTATCCTCATGGTCCTATAGTATCCAATTCCAGTTTAGCATTACTGTGCCCGGCTTAGGTAATTTGGAATAGACAGATTTGCATTCATCATTTGCATTTCATATGATTCCTGTGAGAAAAATAGATTACATCCACTGATGGTTAAGTGCATAACCAGACTTAAAGAAATCCTTTCACTCTGGAAGCTACTTTGGTGATTTGTGCAGATCTCTGCTGCCACCTTTTGGCCTTAAAATGTGACTGTGTTAATAAGGGAATTCATGTGGTTGCCATCAAAATTATTCTGCGCATAAGTGCTCGTTTCTGTTTCTGTAAGTGGAATTCAAACAGAACAGCTTTTTAAAGAGTAAATTGGGTACATTATCACAGCAGCCGTGTATGTTGAGAATTGCTAATTAAGGAAACAAAAATTTTAAATAAAGATTGCACTTAAGTCTCAGAGAAGATTGTAAAATGCGGAGCTCATTTTACTGTATAATTGTCACCGTACTGACTTTAATAAGCCTTGATTCTAGATACTGATCTAATGCTAATAAAAATTAGAATGTACACAGTGCATGTAACTGGTGGGTGTGTCATTTGTAATTCCCCAAGATAAAACCCATGTACTTTATATGCCTCTTTGCTTATCCTACAATTCTGAAAGAGCATTGCCTGTTTCACTTAACAGAAAAAAAATCTTTGTGATACTTAGTAAATTGGAGTCCAAAGCTTAAAATCCTTAGAACAATTTCCTTTTCTGAGAGTTTTTCATGTATAAAAAATCCATAAGATATGCTCCTAATGTTTTTTTGCACACATAAGGTCTGCTTGAGTGTATAGACTTTGTAAGTCTGAAACATTTGAAATCAGATTTGCCGCTACATATATTTAGACTTTCAGGACATGTCAGAAAGATTATTTCTACTTTGCTCCTCTACAACAAAAATAGAAATAAAGGGTAAGTTCCCCCCGCCCCCAATCATGTTTCAAATATTGTATGTGGGGATGTGGGGTGGGCGTTAAACAGCATATCAGACAATTCAATTCTAAATTCCAGAATGTTCAATTTGTTCTTGAAAAAAACATACTTAGTAGAGTAATTCACAAAATGGAAACGTTAAAAAACAAGATTTCTGTTTCCACTGTCAGCTGTTCTAACAGGAGAAAAAGACAATAGATTATGCTTGTCATGTTGGGGGTCAGCATCCTTTTTTGGTATCAGAGCTGTTGAAGAAGGCAATAGCCAAAACAGCAACACTTTCAAATGGTTTATGTCATTTTTACTTCATATAAGTGAACAAATTTAAGCGAAAAGGATCCATCTTGCCTTTTAAAGAAGGGACACTATAAAAAGTTGACTAATTCAATAAGGGACTGCATGGGAATAATTTCTTGATCAAAGATCTCACTACTGCCTACTTTCAGATGGTAAGAAGTTCTACCTGCCAATGAAATATATTAATGATCTGAGTGCTATTGGTAGAAGACACTCTGAGAAGTTTTAATGAGCCAGTAATGGCACAACCAGATCCTAGAACTTTTATCTGCTTCTCCAGGCAGATTCTGATAAATGGTATGATAGGCACTCTAGGTAAAAGATTATCCAAACTCACCACAAACCTGCCACAAACTGTGCAATCTTATCCATAAAGAATGATCCAAACTTCAGCCAATGGAACTCAGACGATTCAGGGCAATGGCTGGAACTACTGGAAAATTGTGTTATATACACAGCAGATGTGAAATCTTCAAACTCTCCTAAGAATGACACCAATGGAAACTCCCCCTTTGTGTCAAACTCCCTGTAAGAATTGATAACATCAAGAGCCCATTCTGTTTCATTTCTGAATCTGGTGGAAGTAATTGTTTTACAGAATTGCTAGGAAATACCAAGCTGAGAGTGTGGGAAAGCTGGTGGGATTGCTTCAATCCATTCTCCAAGTGTGAATTGGTGGGTCGAAGAAGACAGCTGAGGTGTGAGAGAGCCACAGTTAAAGACAGTGAATTTGTCTGAGAATGTGTGCGTGACAGATAAATCTTTTGGAATAAATTGGAAAGTTCGGTTTTAATCTCTTATTTGCATTAAGGGAGCCTGAATAGAGGCCTTTCTCTTACCCTTCCTTTGTTGTTTGTTTTGTTATAATTTGGCATATTTTCTTTATCATTTTGTGGCTTTTAAATGTAATTGTTATAGTGTAGGCATTTGCCATTTGAATATGTGCCTGACAACTTTCTTCAGTATCACTCATACCCCTATTCAAGAAATGACAGGTGGCAGATTTACTTCCATCTCTTCTAACTACTACTGGGCCCTGGCGGCGCCCAGGGGTAGGGCCTTCTCTGTGGGAGCACCCACCCTGTGAAATCAACTCCCCTTGGAGCTCCGGCTGGCCCCTGACCTCCGTTCCTTTCGCCGCGACCTAAAGACTTGGTTGTTTCAACAGGCTAGCCTGGACTGAATGGGGTGGGGTGGGGTTTTATCGATTTTAGTTTTAATTGGATTTTAAATTGTATTGGGCTTACTTGATTAGTTTAATTGTATTTTAATATTTGTATTCGTGTTTTTATTGTAAGCCGCCCTGAGTCCCTCGGGAGAAAGGGCAGCCTATAAGTCCAATAAATAATAAAAATAAACCCCTGTTGTGTTGGTGACTCTCACACCACTATAATGGGTCAAGCATTTACTTGGGGTGCGTTATGGAAAGATGTGGTGGGTATCTCATCTGAATCATCATCATCCAAATTCCTATGCATGCAGTGACATTTAGAGAAAAGTTACTCTTTGGGCAATGTATTACTGATAGGATCCCATCTTGACATTGTCACACAACTCTGGAAACCACCATAGGTAAAATTGGGGTTGCCTTACAGAAGATTCAAAGATACAATGCTCAGGGGGGAAAAGACAAATATAGCAATAGCACTTAGACTTATATATTTTTAATTTATTTTGTTTGTCAATCACTTACAAGATAATAGGTGTAAGTATAAACATGAGTAAGAATAGAGGAAATAGGTATGAATAAATGGGGACAATAGGACAGGGACGGTAGGCATAATGGTGCAATTATGCATGCCCCTTATATATACCACTCCATAGTGTTTTACAGCACTGTCTGAGCAGTCTACAAATGTCAGCATATCGTCCCGAACAATCTGGGTCCTCATTCATACAATATCACACATATATTGTATGTTTTAACAAGCCCATCTTTTAACAAATCTTAAGCTAATTATTGCTGTCTTCAGTTAAAATTCTGATCCTGAAGTAACTCTGATGCCTGTTAGATTCCTTTTCTTATCTCCCTTTTTACAGTACATACAAATTAAACATGTGAAGAATGAATGCAGCAAAGCAAGGTTCCCCATGTAATCACCTATGTTTCGAATAATTCTTCTATGCCTCAAATTCTTCTATGTCCCTCAAGTTTTCTGAGAAAGTAAATGATGGATGGTACTTAATGCCCAATGGCTTGTGTTTGGAGTGCGCCACATGACCTAGATAAGTCAAGGTAGAAGGGAACATTTGGTAGATTTATTATTATTCTGTCCTGCATGGCAGTTATTTTGTAAATCATTTATCATTGCTCCACCCCTTCAGCAATTTTGGCAAGCTTCTCTCAGATCTCCAAATGTCTCAAAGGTTGGGAAACAATGTTTTATTCATTTAGAGCATAAATTCAAGGACATGCAGATGATCTTCAACTAACAATAGTAATTGAGCCCAAAATGACAGTCATAAGTGATGCTGGACATTAAATGGGTTACCATGTGACTCCGCCTGTTTTTACACCTTTTTTTGTTAAGTGAATGCCGTGTTCACTGTGCGAATGTCGCCGTCATTAAGTGAACCTATTTTAGCCAATGGACTTTTTTTTTTGGATGGAAAACAAAAATAAACACCAGTTTCTGACAAAAAACACCATAAGTCACAGTCACATGACTGCGGGATACTGCAAACAGCCATAAATGCAGGCTGGTTGCCAAGCACCCAAAATGTGATCATAGGGAAATGGCAGCTGTCAGAGTTCTGAAACCAGGTCAGGAAATCCGTTGTAACTTTGAATGGTCGCTAAGTGACTGATTTAAGTTAAGGACTACTTGTACAGCATTTTCCATCAGCAAGTGGTAGATTTGGATAACGTGACCATCATAGATTCTCTAGACCCATTGTGATGACCTAGGGCATGGCACAAAAATAACAAAGGCACAAAAGTAGTTAAATTCCTCTAACTTGGCCCCCAATGTCCAGTTATCCTCGGCTGGAGATCAAAATCTTCCAAAAACAGTCTACAAAGGGAAGAAATTTAGTCCGAACCCAAAGTACAGATAAATTAGGAATAAAAAAGCCAACACAAACCACACTGAAGTAATCAGCACGACAGGCCAGGATAATAAATTGCAGACTTCCAAAAGATAACGAAGCACACACAGTTGGGAGGACACCAAAACCCAGATAAGCCTTGACAAAAATAATGCACGCTTTGCTTCCAGCAAGGTGCTGTGTGCAAATGCCCTTCTTATATCGTGTTCTCCCAGCTGCAACTAATGAAAGGGATCAGGGCCTTTTTCCCTCCCATAAGCCACATTGCTCCCTTCTCCATTCCTCCCTGTGTGCCCTAAGATGAAGATGGGATGGGCCTGGGTCTTCCTCTAAATGCCCTGCCGGACTGTGCCTTTCCCCCATTTCTTCCAGAGCCACTGGAGCCACACTCCCACTCCCTGTCAGCTGCTCAATCTCCCACTCAGAATCAGACTCCAACAAGGTCATGACACCTGTGCTGGTGAACCTATGGCACGCTTGCCGGAAGTGGCATGCAGAGCCACTTCTGCCAGCATGAGAGGTCGCCCAGAAGAGCTCCACTGTGCATGCGTGCGTGCCCCCCACCAGCCAGCTGATTGTTGGGTATCTGCCACACATACGTGGGAGATGCGCACATGGGAGATATACGCGCATGCACAGAGGCATGCAGCATGCGGGGGGCTGTGTGTGCCTGCACAGAGGCATGCAGTGCAGGGGGGTTGCGTGCACATGCGCAGAGAGGGTGGAGGGAGTCGCATGTGCATTGCATCATGGGTGCAGGCACACTAGCATGCACACGCGTGCACGCGCACACACTTTTGGCATGCAACGTGGTTAGCCATCACTGCTCTAGACCCATTTAATGAAATACAGTAAACAAACAAACATATAAACAAACAAACATGAACCCTGACTGCTTCCTTTTGGTAAAAAGGAATTTCTAAATAAGAGCCAAAGCAATATTGCCTTGTCTGTTCTATGCCGTCAGAGATATACAGTAATGGTTTAGCCGAATGGTTTTGCTGCAAGATTGGGCAGTGTGCTCTCAGGACATATTTTGTGCAATGACTGGGTGCTGTGATGCATTTCAGATTGTACTCGCCATCATCCATAAAGCTGGAAGAGGTGGTGGAATTGCCTCCCCCTTTCTCCCCTTCCTGCGAATACGTATCTCTCCTTGAGCAGCAAATTGTTCTCCCTATGAAGGGGAGTGAGAATAATCAGCCTCTGAAGGAGAGATACCTGGAGCGTTGAAAAGAAAGAGGAGAAAGGCAGCCAGCATAACTTGAGGAGGGTCCTGTGGCCAATTACAGGAACTGGCTGAATGAAAATTGGAGCTGAGTCACCAATTTTCATTGATATTTTGGGTGTATCTTCTTGGAAGTCTCAAATATTGGGAAAGAGCTTTGGCGTATGCTTTGGACAGGAATCTACATTTCAAAGTGGAACTTCATTCAACCTTAACCTCCATCCTTAAGATGTGGGGGGAAAAATGTGGAACACTGTATAATGAGCTTTCATCCTTGAGCAATGAGAAGGTAGTGAGGATAAATCTTACACTGGATGTTTATGATAAAATTGTCTGCTTGCCATAGGAATATAAGTTTGACCTCTGCATCCATTTATAAGCTGCCAAGAATATTGTGATATCTGAAGCGGCACGATTTCAAATTTGGTAAAATTCTCATTAAATCCAATTGAGAATCTGGTATGAAAACCAGTACTTTTTGCTTCATGGTTTAATGCTCGATTATATTTTACCTTCATAGAAGTTTGGTCTTAAAATTTTTGCTATTCTAAGGAATGCTATTAACAGTATGGCAGTTTAAGAAGTCCTGAGAACCATAAACCCATTTTATGACAGCTGGTGGACCAACCTAGCCCTCCTCAATGGTTCAGCTCTGCTAACTAGAGGCCAGACTGCAGAAGGAGTATTTCCTTATTATGAAGCTTCTATTTATTGGCTTTCTATTTGTCTAATATACTGAACACCTAATGGACATGATTGACTCAGCTACAAACAATGATTTGGCACACTTTCTAGAAGAATCCATCCTGTAATATCTCTGAACACATACTTATCTTGAGTTGTTCTCCATGCAGAAAGTTCTTTGCTTTTTGGGAAGCAAAGTACTCCTCCTTCACTAAACTAGTTTTTCAAGCACTATTGCTGAATTTATTTTGAAAGAGTGAAAGTCTTCTGAAAGACTGAAAGGAAAGTCTGCAAACAGTTTATCATTTTGAAGTTAATTCAACCTATTGTTTATGCAACTGGCATTCATCATCAAAGGTTTCCCAGAATCCATCTTGAAACAAATGTACAAAGATATTTTAGAAATACATCTAGATATGGAATGTAGATTTTTAAAAATATTTAAGTTATGCTATTTTTTGAAAATGACTTTGGTACAGTAGTTAAAGCATCAGGCTAGAAACTGGGAGATTGTGCATTCTAGTTCTAGGCACAAAACTGGCTGGGTACCTTGGGCCACTCACCTTCTCTCAGCCCTAGGAAAGAGGCAAGGGCAAATCACTTCTAAAAAACCTTGCCAGGAAAACTGCAGGGACTTATCAAGGTAGTTGCCAAAAGTTAAAACTGATTCAAAGAAACCCCACATGTGTACACACACAGATGCACACAACAGTGCATAATATTTTTTAATAACCAAAATTTATAGTGCACTTATGGAGTAAAAACTAATTTCTGGTTTGCTTGTGTAATGCATACATTTTTTACAGAAATATTTATCTTCTGAATAAATATATATTCAGTTATTGTAAAAAGCTGCTTAGCTTTTACTTTCTTCCTTTGTGGAATTTGAGCCAACATAATATCGCTTAAACTAGTCTTAAATCAGCAGATATTTTAAACACCGGATATTGCTTTGTGGCATGAAACCGTTCTAGTTTTTTGAGGTTGGTAAGATAGAAAAGTAGAGTTCAGCAAAAGGGAAATTCTATTCTCAGACAAACGAACTTCGGTTGACTATTTCAAAATGGCTGCTGCAGTGTATTCATCATTGTCATCTTGCTGATTCCACCTTCTGTCCAGTGTACTCCAGTGTATTTGAATTTAGTGGAAGATAGAATTTACCTTCAAATCTACCCTTATGGTAGCATTTTAGCTTCAAAATGAGGCTGCATATGTGAAAGCAGTTGCTTCAAGAGGTTTTAATGGTGGAAGAAAATCTTAATAGCTTAGGGAGCAAAGCCCTGAATAACAGCAAACTAGTGGTTTTTGCCAAAAGAACTGACAGAAATATATGTTCCAAAAATTAGGGTAAGAAAAGTAATTGTGTCGGTTCTCAGTATATTTATACTTGCAGTACTGACACATTTTTATCAGTTTGGTTTGAAGTTTGGAGGAAATGATAGAATTCATGAAGTAGATAATGGAAAGCAAGTTTCAAATTATCAGCTCCGCTACTCCTTCCAATGCATTATGAAATTTTAAGGACTATTAATGTTGAAGTTGTCCTTTGGCGGAGGCAACTCTGTCACTAACAGCCCACTATAAATGATAAGTAGGTAAGGAAAGCAGTAAAGAAGCTGATCTCATTAATAAAGCAAGTAATAATAAAGGTCTGTGTTAGCAGGGGATCTGGGAAAAATTGCATGTTAGGTAATTCTGTGGCCTTGCAGAGGATTTGAGCTGCAAAACTCTTGTCTTTCTCCCCATGCAAATGGCAAGACCTAGTCGAACTTGGCTCAGGGCCAAAGGCTAAGCATTTGGGGGCTTGGTTAGTATTTGGATGAGGCTGGGGAGTTGAAAAAGAAAGCAGTGGCGACCCACTATTGATTTGCTGCCAAGGAAATTACATAGAAGGATCCCATGTAGCCATCCCAGGTTGAGCTTGTTCAAGCATGTCTTTACCATTTTTTAATCTTGGCTTTGGTTGGGCAGAATCAATTCCCAGAACACTGTTGGAGACATGAACTTCTGCCAAAAGCTTTGACAATCTTCTTTGGTGCTTTTTGCTACTCAGGACAGCAATAAAGGTTGGCATTTTTCACATTCATTTTAATCTTTTCTAATCTGATTCTGCAAGAAGGCAATGGCAAGCCATTTTTGATATTGTTAACTGCAAAGCTACAATAGGATATGTCCATGACATCATCCGATTTCTCAATGAGGAAATCTTTTTAAACTCTTTTTTTTAAAGATGCGTGGTATTTTTATACAACAGAATGCATTAATTAGACTATTTCTGGTTGTAAATAATTAGGAAGAAAAGAAAAATCAGACATTAACAGCTGCAACTAATTGAAAATCAAAATATTAGTTCCAATCTAATAGGAAAGATGAATTATTGAAAATATAGTAGGAGAGATTATATCACTTTGTGCGTATGGTGAAGTGAGATGGAGCTCATGAAAGCTAATGCCAGTTAACAACATTTTAGCCCAAAAAAGATGCCACTGGGTTCTTTCTGATTTTAAGTCACTTGGGAGTAAATCTACTGAAAATAATGATACTTTCAAGTAAATTTGCATGACTGAATATCCAACTGAAAAATCTATTCAGATTTTTTAGGGGGGGGCTGTTTAAATAAAGATATATTTGAATCACAGTGGATTGTATTTGTACATATGTGTGTATGTTTGTAAGTGAAACATAATAAAATGCCTCAATGTACATTTTCCAACTTGGTATTATGCCCAAAAATTGAAGGGGAAGAAAAGAGAAGAATTTCTAGCAGAAGGTAAAAGAATAATAATTCAGTATATCCATAATTATTGTTATTACACCTGTAGTTTGCATCATCATCATCATTACCTTTCTGCAAGTTATTCATTTTTATAATATGTGAAAACAAACATTGTCATTCCTATGGCAAGTTCTCCCATAAAACCCCATAATTAAAAGCAGACGGGGACACTTCCTGTTCTTTATATTAAATGTTAATTAAAATGATATGATATATAGTTTTAATGACCTTGCTTTGTTGCTGTTGCCTTTTTTTAAATCCTCAGACATTCAGCAGATTCTGAAAGATCAGGTGGGTGATAAGTTTTTTCAAAAACAAAATAGCTTGTAGGAGATGCTCCCAATAGAGTTAGGGAGAATATTAACGAGTTAGAAGTAAAGTCTGGTAGAACTTAAACCAGGAACTTAAACTAGGAGGAGAAAAACACATCAGAGATGAAGTCTTTAAGATGTTTTGGACAGATCAGAACTGGGACCACTAAGGTGGATTGTGATCAGAGTTGGTATTCGGAAGGTTCTGACCAGTTGTGGAGAATGGTAGTAGAAATTTTGAGTAGTTCGGAGAATTGGCAAATACCACCTCCGACTGGCTCCGCCCCATTCCCTGCCTCCCGAGTCCCAGCTGATTGGCTGGGTCTTCTTTGGTTGCCCTGCACAGGAGAACAGAGCTGGAAATCAGGTTAGTGGGGTGGGGAGGGAATGGGGATTTTGCAGTATCCTTCCCCTGCCACACCCACCAAGCCACGCCCACCAAGCCAAGCCACACCCACAGAACTGGTAATAAAAATATTTGAATCCCACCACTGATTGTGATGGAGCATGAATTTAATAGAATGTAGCTTATTCTTATACTACTTATCTAGTTTAAAAAACAGTTATGGATTTCCAAGATCTATAGCTGCTCTAAAAAGGATCCAATCTAGCTTGAGCTTGAGACTAATATACATCATTCTCTCCTGTTCCCTTAAATTGGAATGCATATCCATGAATTGAATGGAACCCCTGAGTTAGGAAGATAAATTCTACAAATGAACTCTCTTCTGCCCTGGTCAGTGTGAACTGGAGTTGGTTATGGTGCCATAGAGTTTCATTGCTCCCTCACCCAACCCAATCCCAAATGAACACATATTCTGGTATTTTTCTATTTGCATAAAGGAAAATGGTGGCTCTATAAATAAACACCTTAAAGAGGAAGGACCCTGATATGTGTGCTAGCACAATGTGTCTCAACCTCAGCCATTTTAAGATAGGTGGACTCCAACTCTCAGAATTCAACTTACAGTGACTGAAGTTGAGACATACTGTGGTAGAAGATGCTGTGCTTTGTGTTTATAAGAGCATTTAGTCCACTGTAGCTCAGGAAGCTTGCGAAGCTGTGGTTCTTGGGCAGTGAATTCTTAACATTTTGTTCATATAGACTAATTGTTGTAATAGTTTACTTCCATCCTTTCTTCTGCAATGTAGCAATAACTTGGAGGTAGTTATTACTACATTATTATTGTATCTGAGGGACTAATTAACTCCTATTGTTTCTGCCCATCTGTTCTGATCAGATAAAGTGGGTGTGCTCTGAGTCCTGTCATTCACACAGAGTTACCTAATGGGAGGGGGCCACGGTGGCTCACGTGGTAAGACTCTGGGCCTGTGCACCATTGAGGTCGGCCGTTCGATTCCCGGTGTGAGTAAACCATGTAGGGACAAGAAAGGAGCCTCCCCCAAATGTCTACCGGCTTTCAAGCATGCCATGGGTAAAGATAACACCACCCGAAAAAATTCCTTTCACAGAAGCAGCCAGCTGCCTTGGAGATCCCTGGCTAACACGTGGCATCTGCTAAAAAACCCCAAAAAACTAATGGGACCCAGGAAACACACCTTCTTTGTCACTACTTGACCCTCTGAATTAACATCCAGACGCCAGATCAGTATGGCCCCCACCTGAGTTTCTTTTAAATGTCTCTGTAAACTTTCCTTGGTTAGACTGGTTGGCTCCCTTGTAAGATTTTATGAGTTTGTGTGTTGCTGAATGCTTTCTTCTCAGCTGCTGATGGTTCTTTTACCTTTTCTGTTTTTTTTTTAAATTGCTTTTCATGTTGTATGCCTGGCCAAGTTGCCAGGAGCTGGATGGTGTCCTAAATTTGATTATTTTTTTTTACATTTCATTATAATACATTATGAAAATGCATACAAACCATTATCTTTTTTATCTGCCCAATAATAGCATTCAGTGGTGCCTGTGAAAAGGAGGTGTGCATGCGATACAAAGAACTATTCTATTAAAAAAAAAGATTAATCCAACTTGGTTTTGTCCATTTGTCAGGTTTCCATGAAAACGTCAGGCAAACTTAGTAATGAGATTGAATGATTTTAGGCATTAGTGACCATAGGAAACATTGACCACAGCCTGACTCTCTTTTTTGTGTAATATATGACGAAGTACAGCTCCATGCCATTGCTAATTCATTTAAAGGGGATAGCTTCTCCCTTGCATTTGTCTCTAAATTGCAATGCAGTTCAGAGATAAATGCAAGGAAAAAGATACTCCTTTAAAAATTACAGAGGAAATTGTTAGAGTTAGGCACAGCCTCCCTTTTAGCCTATTTTGCAAGACAGTTACCATTGTTTTTCATGGAGACACGGGGTTTGAAATCTCATGATTGGTAGTTAGTTTTTGGATATACTTCCAGGCTATTTTCCCTGTTGCTGCTAGGAAATTCTTGGAGTGTTGATTCCTTTGCCCAGAAGCACACCCACACCCACACTTCCACATTTTTGCCCCCTCTGTTTGTTTGTTGCTTTCTAGCAATTTGGGAAGGGCAGATGAAGGGAGATTTAAACTTTGGGAAAGGTGAGAAGGAAGAGGAATGCATGTGTGCATCTAAAATGTTAAGTCCTATAATACTTGTACATTTCTTCCTGAAACCATTTATAACATGGTACTTATAAAGACCAACCTAAAAAAAAAAGTTATGTGTAAAGTGGTGCTGAAGGGGGATATTCAGGAAGGAATCTTATTTCCCTCTTGCCAGCTGTTTATTTATTTATTTATTTATTTATTCATTCATTCATTCATTTATTTATTTATTTATTTGATTAGTCAATTGCTTACAAGATTATATGTAAGTCTATATCGATATCGGAGACCAACCGTCCTGTATGGGCACACAGGCAGGGGCTCCTCGGGGTCCCGTCAGCAAGCCAATATCGGCTGGCGGTCCCCCGACGGCGAGCCTACTCTGTGGCAGCCCCTGACTTATGGAATCAACTGCCTCTGGACCTCCATCTGGCCCCTGACCTCCGAACCTTCCGCCACGATTTGAAGACCTGGCTATTTGACCAAGTCGGGCTGTGATTACCTAACCGGGGGTATGGGATAATTTTAACTCTAATTCGGTTTATTGGACTTTATAGTGGTTTAATTATTTTTTAATTATTTATTGTATTTGTATGTTTTAACTGTGAGCCGCCCCGAGTCTTCGGAGATGGGGCAGCATATAAGTCCAATAAATAAATAAATAAATATGTATAAGTATAAACATAGTTATAAATACACAGATACATATAAGAAAATAAAAGAAACAATAGGACAGGGATGGTAGGCACTTTGGTGCGCTTATGCACGCCCCCTACAGACCTCTTAGGAAAGGGGTGAGGTCAATAGTAGACAGCCTAAGGTTAAAGTTTTTGGGGTTTGGGGAAGAAACCACAGAGTCAGGTAGAGTATTCCAGACATTGACTACTCTGTTGCTAAAGTCGTATTTCCTGCAATCAAGTTTGGTGCGGTTTACCTTGAGTTTGTATCTATTGTGTGCTCTTGTATTGTTATGGTTGAAGCTGAAGTATTCATTGACAGGTAGGACATTGCAATGTATGATTTTATATACTATACTTAGATTGGACCGAAGATGGCGTAGTTCTAGGTTTTCTAGGTCTAAAATCTCAAGTCTGGTGGCATAAGGTATTCTGCAATGAGTAGAGGAATGGAGAACTCTTCTTGTGATATATTTCTGGACTTTCTCAACTGTGTTAATATCAGATATGTAATGTGGGTTCCAGACTGGTGAGCTGTATTCAAGTATTGGTCTAGCAAATGTTTTGTATGGTCTAGTTAGTAGTGTGATATTACCAGAGAAAAAGCTACGTAGGATTAGGTTAACAACTCTTAATGCCTTTTTGGCTATGTAGTTACAGTGGGCTCTAGCACTTAGATCATTTGAGATGAGTATTCCAAGGTCCTTGACAGAGTTTGGATCTTCAACAAGGTCTTGACTATTCAGCTTGTATTTTATTTTCTGATTTTTTTTGCCAATATGTAAGACAGAGCATTTATTTGTTGAGATTTGAAGTTGCCATTTGTTTGACCATTCTGATATATAGTCAAGGTCTTTTTGACGGGTAGCAGAATTATCTGTAGTGTTGAATAGCTTTACATCATCAGCGAAGAGAATGCAATTGCTCTTAATATGATCACAGAGGTCATTTATGTAGAGTATGAAGAGAGTTGGACCTAGAACACTGCCTTGAGGGACACCACTGTTGACAGGTACAGAATTTGATAGGACGTTTCCAATTTTGACCATTTGTTGTCTGTTTGACAGGAATGCTTCTATCTAGTTATGCAGGTGTCCAGAGATACCATAAGATTTTAGTTTTAATAGTAGTTTGTTGTGTACCACTGAATCAAAAGCTTTACAGAAGTCTATGTAGATTGCGTCTATTGTTTTGCCCTGATCAAGTTCTGTAGTCCATATGTTTTTGCAGTGTAAGAGTTGCAGATTACAGGATAGTTTTTTTTCTGAAACCAAAAAAAACCCCTCTCTCCCTGCTTTAAAGGGACCTTATTGTTACTAAATCTTGCTGATAGCCAAGTTTGTGTTAAAAAGTAATTTAAAAAAATAATAAAAAATAAGCAAAACCAAGTTTCATATCATGCCTGCTTCCCATTCTTGCCTTCCTTTCAGGGAATTCATGAGGCTAGTCCTCATGAGGCACTATCAGTGAAGGAACCCTAACATCAGCCTTTCTCACAAATGGAAGGAGGGTTAAAGAAACCTCCTCAGCTTGCTCTGATAGTTCTAAAACAGGAGGGAATAGGATGCCAGGAATCAGTGCCAGGCTGCCTTCAGTTCAGCCTGAGTGCCTGCTTGGAGCCAGTGCATTTCCTCATTTCAGGGCATTTGCTGGCACAGAGTTCAGGGAGTTTCATGAATCAGGGCTGAGGTGTGGCACTTGGCCCAGTAGATCCGCTGCCTTTCTGACGGGTTCTGTTTTCCTTAACTGAAGTCAACCTTGGCCTAGCATGCAGGTCCCTCCTGGTGTTGGGACTTGACATTCTTCAGCTATTCCCACACACCCATTGATTGTAGGCTGGTATTCCGTCATTAGACAATTTGAGTGGGAAACAGCCAAGAACAGGGTTATTTTGTGCATTAGAGATAAGAATGAAATTAAGTAAGCTCCCCCATGTAATTCTTTCTGAAACATGCCTTTATTCCAAAGCCCTGCAGCCTCTCTCATAGGGAGTCTTTCAGTTGTGAGGCCTAGGCAGGAAAATACATAAAACTAAATATGCTTCCTATGTATTCATTTAACGTTGTTTTCAAACTTGGCAACTTTATGATGTGTGGACTTCAACTCCTAGAATTTCTTAGCCAGCGCTGATTGAAATTGAGATGCAGGCCAGAGGCTGGAGCAAATTATTCTGTATTCTTTCCTTTGAATAAAATGCAGCATTTACATTTTTCATAGAATTTGAATAAACTACACAGAGAGATATAGTTGGCAACCAAGTTATAGAACTCAACTTATTTAGCTTCTTTCTTTAATTTATGGCAGTTTATGGGGAATAATTATAGGGATAATGTTTTGGTCATTCAGTGCTTCAGAACCTAACTTCACAATCACAATGTCTTGTTATGCACTGTTTTATTATCTGCAATTGAACATTGGAACAGAATATGTTGCCCTCCCCAATAAATAGATCCTCTTACAGTTTTGTAAGGAAACTGGGCAACTCAGAGAGTTGAGCACATCCAAAATAAATCAGACTCGGTAATACTCCATATCTTACTGAACTGAGAGATCTGGGTATATTGTATTTTTCTTCTTGAATCTTGCAAACATTATACTTAGCAATCCTGGAGTGGATTTCGGCTAGGTTTTTTCCTTCTCACAAATATCCACAGTCTGAGAGCATGGAACTAACTCTTCTTATAACAGAGTTGGAAGGGACCTTGGAGCACTGGTGGGATTCAAATTTGTTACTACTGTTTCTGTGGGTGTGGCTTGGTGGGCATGGCAGGGGAAGGATACTGTAAAATCTCCAGTCAGAGGTGGGATTTGCTGGTTCTCCAAACTACTCAGAATTTCCTATCAGGTCTGAACCTGATGAACGCTACCTCTGCCTTGGAAGTCTTCTGGTCCAACCAGCTGCTGAAGCAGAAAACCCTATACCATTTTAGACAAATGGGTGTCCAGTCTCTTCTTAAAAACCTTCAGTGTTGGAGTACCCACAACTTCTTGAGGCATGTCATTCCATTCATTAATTGTTCTACCTGTCAGGAAATTTCTCCTTAGTTCTAGGATGGTTCTCTCCTTGATTAGTTTCCATCCATTGCTTCTTGTTCTGCCTTTGGGTGCTTTGGAGAATAGGTTGGCTCATCTTCTTTGTGGAAGCTTTTTAGAGATTGGAACACTGCTATTATATAAATAAATATAGTTATTTAACCTTAAGGGGGTGGTTGTATTGGTTTAGGAATATTGTGACTGATCCTTCTGGGCTGTCAAAAGGGAGTAGCTTACAAATAAACAGGTCTAAACATTCTGATACAATTGTTCCTTGGAGCTTGCCTTTTTTAATTAAATTTTATTTAGTAATCACACACAACCAAACAAAGACATAAACAAAACATGACCAAACAAAAAACATACATTAAATTCAAACCAAGTACTGCTGAGCTCGTATCACTCATTGTCCATCCTTTGTTAAGTCCAATTCAAAAAAGCTATTGGATCTTTTTCTTATCCTAGCCATCCATTTCCAGAAATTGTTCCATTCTGCTTTTGTTTCAATGCTTTTCCATTCAGTGTAATTGTAGGTATGTCTTATTAGTAATTCCAAGTAAAAAGAATTCTGGTTTAAAGTTTATCTCTTCATCACAGATTTCTCGTAACCATTTGTGTATTTCATTCCAAAATTCCTGGGCCTTTCTGCAACTCCACCATATGTGATAATATGTACCACTTTCCTTATTACACTTCCAACAGATAGGGAGAATTTATTATTTATTTTGTTTAGTCTTGTTGGTGTTATATGCCATCTGTAGAATAGTTTATATAGGTTTTCCTTATATGGAATTGCAGAGGTTATTTTTTATTTCTAGTCCAGATATTCTGCCAATCATCCAAATTTATGTTATGACCAAAGTTTCTCATCCAACGTATCATTGTTTCTTTTACAGTTTCTTCTTCTAATTTGGTTTGTAATAATACTTGATAGGTTTTTTAATCATTTTTCATCTGGTCCTAGCAAAATTTCATCTAATTCCATCCTAGTTTTGTTAATGCCCAATTCCTTTTTGTCTTTTGTGTTTAGATTGGAGTTGCAGATAGGCCCACCATTCTAATTCTATTCCCTGTTCACTCAACTGCTGTCTGGTTTTTAGATCCCCTTTTCATCTAATAGTTCTTCATAGGTAATAATTTTATCATATCGTAATAGATGTGGGTGCATCAAGGCTTCTAATGTCGATATCCAGATTGGGGTTTGGATATACATTTGTTTCTTAATTTTAAACCAGGTATGTAGGAGTGTCTGTCTAACTTTATGTTTTTGCACATAGCTATATCCCTTTATGTTATCTTGTCCAAGGAAGGCGTGCCAACCTGTCTGGAGGTTGTATCCTTCTAATGTTAATATTCTTGTATTTGTGTGATTAATCCAATCTTTTAACCAGGTCATAATTGCAGCACTATGATATGACTCCCAGTCAGGTAGACCAAACCCCCCTCTCTCCGTGGTATCCTGTAATAGTTTTAATTTTATCCTCGGTCTTTTCTTTTGCCATATAAAGTTTGATATTATTCTATTCAGTTCATCAAAAAGTTTTTTTAGTTTTATGGGAGCATTTTGAAAAGGAATAAAATTTTAGGTAAAATATTCATTTTATCGTGGCTATCCTGCCCATAAAAGATAACTTTAAATTGTTCCATCTTCTTAAGTCTTCCCTTATTCGCTTAATAAGAGGATCATAATTATCTTTCTTCAGAGTGCTGTGTCTGGGTGATATAATAATTCCTAAGTATTTTATTTTTCAACAATCTCGATGCCCATTGTTGTCGCCAGTAGTTCTTTCTGTTTATTTGTCATATTTTTAGTGATCATTTTTGTTTTGTTTTTATTTACCTTTAGACCGCTACAAGACCAAATTCATCCAATTTTTCTAATAGTTTGGGTCCAGAAGATTGGGGTTCCTCTAGAATAAAAAGGAGATCGTCTCGAATGCTTGTAGTTTGAACTCTTCCTTTTTATTTTTAATCCTTTTATATCACTTTCTTTTTTGATTGTCCTAATTAAAGCCTCTAAGGTCATAATGAACAACAGTGGTGACAATGGACATCCTTGTCTAGTTCCCTTCTGTATTTGAAATTTTTCTGTGAGTCCCCCATTAATTAGAATTGTGGCTTTTTGTTTTTGGTAGATAGCTTTGATTACATTTACAAATTTGGGTCCTAAATTCAAATATTTGCTTTGTTGTAGGATAAAGTCCCATTTCACGTTGTCAAATGCCTTTTGGGCATCTAAAAATAATAGTGCAACTTGTTCTGCACTCCGATCCTCGTAATATTCTAGTACATCTAGTGTTACTCTGATATTATTTCTGAGATGTCTCTGTGGGAGGAAACCATTTTGGTCAGTGGATATAAGTTTATTAAGTTTTTTTAATCTTTCAGCCAGAATAGTCATGAAAATTTTGTAGTCTACATTAAGGAGAGAGATTGGTCGGTAGTTCCCTGGATCTGTTAAATCGGTGCCCGGTTTGGGAATAATGGATATTTTTGCTTCTTGCCATGATTGGGGACAGTTCGCTTTGTCTAGGACTTCATTAAAAAATTTTACCATTTCCTTTCCTAAAATTTCCTGTTGTGATTTATAGATTTCAGCCGGGAGGGCATCTGGCCCCGGGGCTTTATCCGTTTTTTGCTTATTGATGGCCTCATAGACTTCTTGTAGGGTTATAGTATGATTTAGGGATTTTTTATCCTCCTCTGAGATTTCTGTGAAGTCAGCGTTTTTAAAATAATTTTGGATTTGGTCTTCTGTTACGTGGTTTGTCTCTGTATATAAATCATTATAATATTTTTGGATAATCTGCCTTTTTTCTTCTTCTTTAAAACATGTTTCCCCTTGTTCGTTTCTTAGTTTAGTAACCCATCTCTTTTCGTTCTGTTTCTTAAGTTTAGAGGCTAACCAGTGCCCTGGTTTGTTTGCATTTTCAAATTGATATTGCTTTGTCTTCTTTAATTTCTGAGCTAATTCTTCCTTATCGATTAGATTTATTTTATGTTTAATTATATCCAGTTGTAATTTAACTTGTTTGTCCTGTGGTATGATCTGCAATTTCTCATGCCATTCATTATATTCCTGTTGTAATTTTGTTCTCTTTTGTCTTTTTTCCCTGTTTTTCCTGGCCATATATTTAATGGACACTCCTCTCATTACTGCTTTAACCGTGTCCCAGTTATTTTGAAAAGAGGTGTCCTGAGGATTGTTTTCTTGGAAGAAAAATTCTAACTCTTTGTCAGCATTTTATTAAATGTTTCATCTTTTAAGATTGACCTCTGAGCATCCAATTATTTGATTGTTGTTGTTGTCCCTCCCACCTAAGCCTAATCATATTGTGATCTGCTAGTGCTTGGTTCCATTGTTATATCTAAAATTCCTGAATTTAATTTTTAGTCATCCAGATCATGTCAAGTCTTGACCAAGACATATGTTGGAGTAATAAGTAAACTGTTTTTCTCTATATTCCTCTCTCCAGACATCACTGATATTGAATTCTTTAGTGAGGTCGAAAAATACTTTGGTAATTTTTTTCTTTTCTAAGTTAATGTTATTTCCCTTGTAATCTAATGATTTGTCTACGACTGCATTGAAATCTCCTATAATAAATAGTTCTTGATATTGTAGTTCTTTGAGTTTATTATGTAATTTTTGGAAAAAGGATTCTTGGGGGCCGTTTGGTGCGTAAATTACCACTAATAAACATTTGGTCTGTCTTAATTCAGCTTCTACCATAAGTATCCTACCTTCTTTGTCCGAGTATATTAATGAAGCAGGGATCTTGTCCTTTATATAAAGTACTACTCCTCTCTTTTTCTTTTGATCTAAGGCCAAACAAATTCCTAATTTTTATTCTCTAATAAATATTTTTGTTTTTGGGTAATGTGGACTTCTTGTAGTGCTATGATGTCAGCTCTTTGTATTTGTAAGTATTTGAAAAGCTTTTTCCTTTTACGGGAATTTAATCCATTTATATTCCAAGATATAGAGTCACACAAATTTATATTTTTATTGGATCCTGTACTTGGCACTTCTTGTAATTCTAATGTCTTTAGGCTCTTCTGCAAGTTCCGATTTCCCATTATTGTCATCTTTATTATCTATTATATTTACCTTTTTATGTGCCTCTGGTCTTTCCCTTTCCTCTTTTCTGGTTCCCTCCCGATCTTCATCTTCCAGTTGGCTGTCAGAGAGAAGGAACGTGTGGGCAGATGACTCTGCGGAGCACGGACCTTCATTCACCGCTCGTGGGGGCTTTACGGAGCCCAAAGGGGGCTTGGAGAGCTCCCGAAGGAGAGGGGTCCCCAGAGAGAAGCTTCAGACGGCGGTCTGCGGCAAAATCGGGGTGAACCTAGAACGAATGGGCGGAGGAATGGGAGGCTAGCAATGGCCACCCCCAAGTGCTGACAGCTGATCACACTAGCGGTGACCAAGCAGAACCTAAGGTACAGCTTTGCAAGTTTAAATAACATCCAGCAAGCAAAGAAATAAATAAGGACAATTCAGACGCCAATAGATAACTTTTGAAATACTTGAAGAGAAGATAAATAGCTCCGATTTAAAAGGGTGGTTGCACGGCGAGATCCATGGAGAGCAGAAGAAGGGAATAGGAATGAAAGTTTAAATCGTTAGAAGGAGAAGAAGAGGATTAGATAATCCAACAAACATATGCTGCTTGAGTACGTATGCAGCTTCGGGTTGGACTCTAATTGAGTTGAAACAAGAAATAGAGATCTGATTTCCCCCTTTGTCTAATCAAAAGTTAGCAGCCGAGTTGACTGAAATGGACGCTGTGGACCTCTTATAAATCAAATTTTCAACTACGAAAGATTGGGGAAATAGGATTGAAAGAGAGACGATTTAACAAACCTCAGATAATAACTAAATAGATTTGGACTTTATTGACTTGATTTCAACAAGAAAGATCGCTGAGTCATATAGAACTTTTTATTGGAAATAACATCCGGAAGATAGTAATTAACGGGAGAAGAGGAAACAGGAGGAAGACAAAAAGGAAACTTCATGAGTCACGTTGTAACACGAAGGAGCGGAACTGAAAAGTGATACATTATATTTCTTGTGTTACTTTCTCTTTTTAAGTTTTAAGCTTGAACTTTGTAACTTTCAGACTCTTGTTTACCGATTTTTCTTTTTCTTTTTTTCTTTTCTTTTCTCTCTTTCCTTCTCTTTCTTACTCGATACCCCCCTCTCCATACCCCCCTTTTCTTTCTTTTCCTTACCGCCATTGCACATTTAGAAGTTTTTTCTAATATTTTTCTAATATTTAAATATTTATTTACTTAAAACTATTGAACTATATAACTGATAAGTGAATTATTATAATAGTTGATTTAGAAACAAATTACCCTCAACTGTTTATGAGTTAATGAAATTAGAGTATTTAGAATATTTAGAATAATTAATTAACTAATTGAAGAAACTAACTAAAGTCACTATTAGCAGTTTTCAATCACTGATTTAATGAAACTGTTGGAATAACTTTGATATATAGCAGATAAGTATTGAATAAGTATAACTACATTATACTATTAGCAGCATATATTGAGATAATTTTGTTCACACAGAGGATAGTTTAATTATAGGTCTTAGAAAAAGGGGAGGAGATTGGGAAATAGAGTTGATTAGAAGGAAAAGAAATAAGGGGAGAAAGTAAACTTCAACTGTCATTGTGGGAAAAACTGTAGGTAAACTTTGGGAAATGATGAGCACTACCAATGTTTCTAAGACTGGCACATCCAGAAAAATACCTACTCAATTACCAACTACTACAACGGTGCAGAGCCCCTCTGCACAGAGGGCAATTGACGAGATGCTCCCAAAAGAACGTTCCAACTCTTCTAAGGACCTACAAGGTCTATTACTAAGTATACAAGAAATGATGGTTAAAAACCATGAGGAGATGAAAAATGAAATAGGGTCTGTTAGAACAGATTTAAAGGACAAAATACAAAAGATAGACGAAAAATTTGAAATATTTCAACAGGAGATGAGGAAAAATCAAGAGAAAATATTAGAAATCGAAACAAGGGTGCACAAGGAGGAAAAAAGAGTAGATGAATTAACAGAGAAGTTAGAAAGAGAGAACAAAGCATTAGAAACAGCGATAATCCATCTCGAATCAGAAAAAGCAGCCCACTATTTGAGACTTCAAAATGTAAAAGAAGAAAGGGGAGAAAACCTATGGGAGGTCATTGCAGGTATATTAGCTGGCTTACTGGAGATAGAAAAAGAAGATTTAATGAAGGAAATTGACGAACTATACAGAGTTCAAACCAATTATGCAAGGAGATTTAATTTGCCAGGAGAGGTACACCTTAAACTTGTTAAGAAATCTCTTAGAGACGAAATTTTACACAGATCCAGGGATAATACCTTACAATATGCCGATAAAACAATAACAGTACTTAAACAAACCCCTAAAAGGATAAGAGATTTGAGAAGACCCTATCAATTTTTAACAGCCAGACTTATAAAACAAAACATTAACTTTAGATGGCTGGTCCCAGAAGGTATAATGGTGACTTGGTGCAATAAGAAATACAAATTAGAGACCACAGAGAAGGCAGAGATGTTTCTTGACCAACAATTAAATGGAGCTTGCCTTTTGACATTATGTCAAAAATGATCTGAGAGTGAGCTTAACTGATCATCTCATCCCCTACTTTTTCATAGAGTTTTAGATTATCTGAGAGGAAGAAGAAAACTGTAATGATGCCCATTGCAATTCCAAGAGGTTGGCTATATAAATTGGCTATATAAATAATACAACAACAACAACAACAACAATAATAATAGTGTCCTAGCTAATATAGTACCTCCAAATGTGTTTTCTCAGTGGGATTCCTTGTTTTACTAATGGTGATGGTGATTCTGTAGAGTAGACTTTAGTTTTAAGAAAATGAAATTTGTTTTGTGGGAGATTAATAAAGTCCGGTAATTAGAGGTTGAAGGACTTGGGTTTTTCATCTTGAGAAGATTGAGGGGGTGTAATGGTACTCTTCAAATATCTCAACAGATGTCATATGGAAACTCAAGATCTATTCTTTCTAATTCCAGCATTCAAGATAAACTATATTAAGCTACAAGAAACCACCTTCTGACTGAATTTTCTTTTTTAAAAAAATCTTAATTGTAAGAGGAATTTACAGCAGAACCAATTACCAGAAAGATATGTTCAAGTTTAGACCAATCATTTATCACATGAGGGTACTTTGGATTCCACATTGAACAGGGGATGGAAACAATGTCCTAATTGTTATAGTCCATGGTTTATAATTTTATTTTCATTTAAAATTGATTTCCCCCCTTTCTGGGCTAAGTCCAGTAGGGTTGAAATATAGTTTTAAAGGTAGATGGGAGAGAAATCTGTTACGAGATTTCTTCAGAATCAATGGGCTCTTCAGAATAATATTATCAACCCAATTAAAGAACAAATTTGGATCTTATTCTGAATGCCAGCCCAAAATATTTCCCCTTATTAGGTGTTAATAGTAGTTTCCAACCAGCTGCTCATGTATTCTATATCATGATGCTAAAATAGTGAAGAGTTTTAGCTCTGACCAGATTTAATATTACGCTATCAGCAATTTTAGTTAGTAGATACTAGAAAATTGCATAGAAGCATCACCTTTGCTCTTGTATAAAGAGGAACACTGACTCAGTAGAACATGTATTGCTCCTTTTACACAGAAATATGATCTATTCATGCTGCATCTGTTATTAGGAAATTGCTAAATTGATCTCCTGGTGGTGAGCTAGCTGAAACTTTTATAGATTCTATAAGTCAACCCTTGGAGGTACATTCATCGGCTAAGAAATATGTTTAACTTTTAGCAAGGTAAGGTCTGTTATGGTTGGTAGGGATAGAATTAAGATAAGTTTAATAGAACCAATAGATTTCAGTTTTAAATATTGACTGGTGGCTTAGAATAGAAGGGAGGACTCAAACACACTTCAGTTTGCAGTATTTTACATATTTATGAAATGCTGTTTCTGTAGTTGTAATGGAGTGATTATAATGAAATAGATAATGCTAACCTCAAATTTCCTAAAGTAAAACGTGAATAACAGCCATAATGTAGATAACATTTCTGTACAATAAGACAAGCAAAAATTCTCATGGGTTTCAACACTTTTGATTTTACCACAAATTAAGATTTAAAAATTGAGAGTATTTTCCCCTGACAGACATAAATCAACCTCAGCCAACTACACATTTTTTTAAAATTAGTGATGGCTTAAATAGGTTCCATGTCATTTTTAAAAGTTTAAATTTAAAGTGTGCACATAAATATATATTCAGGGTTTGTACTAACTGGACTTCAGTATGCAATGCAATATTCATTTTCTTTAGTTCAATATCTACTGTAGATTTGAACCAAAATGTAAACGCTGGTATCCCCTTTTCTATGACAGTAGTTGCCAAATGGTGGTCCGCGGCCCACTGGTGGCCCACGAGAAAATTTTGGTGGGCTGCAGAGAAATGTCACCCCCAGAGCACCCCCCAAAGCCATTAATCCAGGCTGCGTGGGAACACAAGGCTGCACTGCCCACATGGCCTGCGGGAACCCCCCCCTGCCCACTCATCCCTTACCTGGCAAACTTGCCTGCTAAGTTCTGCTGTGCTGGGAGATTTAGATAGCTAGAAAGCAGGAAACCATTGGATTTCTTGCTTTTTAGCTAATCTTAAGATCTTCGGCTCTGCTTTTAAGCAGAGCCGAACCTTCCTTAGAACTGAAGCTCCTATTATTCAGTGCAGACTCTCACTCTCTTCCACCAACATCAGCAAGCCACATCAGTCAAAATTCATATTAGTGGTCCCCGGGATTTAAAATTATGAGTTTGGTGGTCCCTGAGGTCCAAAAGGTTGGTGACCCCTGTCCTAGGATATACATCTTATTAAAGTAACTGTTGCATACTTGAAGTTTTCTCTATGACTGAGCTACATAAAATCTACTGATGTGCAGCTCTCAACCATTTTTCTGACTGAGATTAACTAAACACAAGACTTAGTGAACCTTCTGAGAAAATAAAAGAAAGTAGAGTACAAATGGTTGTGGTGAAAGTGGTGGAAGTGAAGCACCAGAGGAATTTCAGAGAATGTATCTATTGGAATGGGTTTGATACGTATCTGTAATATTTATCTGTATTGCTCCAACAGCCATAAACTCTGCATTGACTTATATTGACATTTTGCATTTGCTAGTTTGCTGCTGATTTGTGGCTTTTGAAAAAAAAATCCCTGTGGAGCTGTATGTAAGAAAAATAAAAACAGTAAATTACCATGTTTAAAAAAAAACTATTCCTGAAGACATTCCATGGTGTTATTACCCAATTAGTAACTAAGTCTTTGTACTTCAATATCCTATAAACAGAGAAAGAACAATACAAATTTCAGAAATAACAATTCTAAAATACCACTGCCACCTTTAGATTTAGAAAAATCTGAATTAGAAGCAGGCAACATGGCTGAGACAGCCTACAGACTGTATGGAATGGACCTTCTGGGCTAACTGATGATCTCTTCTTTAATTTTCCAAATTGGTGGCCTATATTAACATACCTTTACCATTTATGGGTCTTATGGGTAAAATAACACTGCCACCTTTAAAACATAATAAAAAAATGGCAGGCTTTTGATTGAAGATAACCTGTGATAGATGATAGCTACTTTTATACATCTATATTTCTTGGGATTTTTTTTCATTGGCTTATGATTAAAAAATAATAATTTTCCTAGTTTAGAAAGACAAGAACTGATATGATGAAAAGATATTTCTATGTGAATTGTAATATATAGTATTCTGAACTGATTACCTTTTGTTCCTGCTTGCTACAGGATCTGGGAATCTCCCCTCCTCCTGGCTGCAAAAGAAAATGATCTCTCAGCCATCCAGAAGCTGATAGCGAGCCATACCTGTGACCTTCATGAACGAGGTAGTGGTCCAACCTATTTATCATGGCCCTATTGCCTATGAAGAGAAATCACAATTTGAGGAGCAAAGAAGAGATGGTGGCAGAAATGTGTGGTTGGTTGATTGGCGTATGCTAGGACAGCTTCAGATCCTTCAAGGAGCAAGATGGCTAAATGCCTTGAACCTCCTTTTGAAAAAAAAATGCCCCTCATGAATATGGTATGGTCACTCTTGTTTATTGTCTGTCAGGAGAGAGGCCACACACAAGAGATCCCAGGAATAGACGTGTCCAGCATTCTGTCTGTTGTGACCTATAAAATAATTGTCATAGTTGTGACTATCTCTAGAGGGACCATCCCTAGATCATTGCAATGCCATGACAGCTTCTCTTTCTTTGACACTCTTTGTAGGTGCTGTTGGGGAAACAGCTCTTCATGTAGCTGCCTTATACAATAACTTAGAAGCTGCTCAGCTCTTGATCAATGCAGCTCCAGAACTTGTGAATGAACCTGTGACCTCTGAGCTGTATGCTGGTAATTATTATGATTATTGGATTTATGTCTCATGCTTTGCATAAAATATCAATGAAGAAAGCATCAGTTATCGTAAACATAATTAGTCACCTTCTGGCTCACCATCAGAGGGAAAAAATAATCCTAGAATATATTTATGGAAACTCTATTGAAATGGGTCTTTTCATGATACCCAGCTATAGAAAATAAGATAATGGGATTACTCGTGGCAAGATGTTCCTTCACTTTTCTCCAATTACTATTCAGGCCCGCTTCCAAGTCTTCAGTTGATAATGGGACATGGTGGACCTACTGTATGGAAGCTAATTTTCGGATGAGAAGAATGCACTTCAATGCATATTTTATTTAGCATAAGAATGGAGTATCAGTTAAAAAGAGTCACTATAGATGAATCCCAGACAACCATTTATTCTACAACAGACCGTGATAATATAACCATTTAAGTCCAATTTTTCTCTACAGTGCCCAGAAACAGTGAAATATTGAATATGTTTTAGAATATATGTTTTAGACATGTAATTTGGCTAATAAATTGCCATATAAACTGTGTGTGCAACTGAGAATAAAATTTGCCTTGTTTAAAGTAAGAGTATATTTGAGAACCTGATGTGCATTGTAAGCCAATGTTTTACTTGCTCCATAAACAATTTGGAATATGACATGAAGAATGAAATACTCAAATTTTCAAATGACATCAAATAATAGGAACAAAAAGAAATGGAACGAACTAAATTATGTGAATGAACAACAAAATGGCTCATTGTAAGTGACTGCAATCTAAGCTTCATAACTGACAGAATTTGCAGTTCTGGGGAAAATATTTGTGATTCTGGTGGAAAGTCATTTTTGCAATTCTGATGAAAATACTAAGAATCCCCAGTTTAAAAATAAACACAAGAAGACTAATTCCATATGAGAGATTATTATTGAAAGGAATAAAAAGTATAACTGCTGATATTAAAATATAAATGGACTGAATAGTGCAACTTAAAGCACTACTATTCAAAATGGATTAGTGTTCCCATGTAGGGAGCTTGTGGTGAGATCTGAATCAAGGACCTCACAGTTCAGCCATTTTGCCACTGCCTCATACTAGGCCCCTGAGAAATATCTTCTAAGAAATTCAAGATGGAATATTAAGCAGCACATTAAACATTAAAACTCTTGAATGAGAACCTGGGTATTCATTTTTAACGGCAATTAACTTTGCAATTGCATTAATAATTAAATCCAGCCTCCAAACTAACACTGAATCAAATTCAATTCCCTTCTGCATTTAACCCTGATGAACTTCTTTGAAAATGCATGAGGCTGATATAAACTATAAGTGATTTAAAATATGTATTTATGTTGTTCATGAGATACTAATCTATAAACTACATTGATCATATAATGAGCTCTCCAGGACGCTGATCATGGTTTCCGGAGGAATAACCAGTTTCTGTTGTAGAGGAAATAACAGATAATCTTACATGATCTTAAGATTTAACAGCATTATCATAACTTTGTGCTTCATGGAGTACAGGTGTCCTCTTTGTGTTGTGATCCTGTCAGAAAGCTACTAAGAAGTAGATAGAGCAATCTGAATTAAGGAAGAGTACAGTCTCTGTAGACATGGGCCAGATGAAATTCTCTGTGGTCCAGAACCCAATCTTTTGGCTAGAGTGCAGACAATTATTTCAGCCCTACTCTTTACTTTGAACATCCAGACAATATTTGCCTTTGTATAAGCCTACTACTTCTTGCTGCAGAGCTTTTTCTGTAGATGCCAACTTCTTTTAGGGGTGTGGGGAGAGGGGGGGTATAGATTTAATAAAACAGACAGGAAAAGTCTCCTCAGGGGATCCATTTTCATAAGAAAAACTGAGCTCTATTAATTAAGATCAGTGGCTAATAGCTCTTCTTGATCCATCAAGGGATTCAGTTCAAAAAAATCTGAGTTGAAAAAGACTGTTGATAACCTTTCATGACTTTCTGAAGTCAGTGTCACCAGAGGCCATGAGAATCTGATGAAATAGTTCATGTAAATGCATGACTACGCATGCTTATATATACATATACAACATGTACATATATCCATGCACACAAATGCACACATGTGGAATTTCAAGATGCTACAAGGGTTTTTGTTAATGTTGTGTATTACAGGGGAGACAGCTCTTCACATAGCTGTGGTAAACAAAAACTTGGGCCTGGTTAAGGCTTTGCTTGAGAAGGGAGCAGACATAAATGGACCTCGTGCTACTGGATATGTTTTCAGGAGAAGAAGTGACAGTCTTTTCTACTTTGGTATGTTGGTGGTCAAATACCTTCAGTGTGAATAATCTGCAATTTGCATTATATAGATAAAACACTGTAGTAAGGAGGAACATTCTGTCCCTTGCACCCACCTCTTTCTGAGACAGAAAGTGCTCTCCTCTGAAATACAGTAGTCCTCTCAACTATCATCCCTCTGTAAACTAAAAGTCCACATGCTTAACTTGGGGTCAGGGGGTTGCTTTGAGGGGTAAGGCTATTTGGAAAATCTATAATAATAACAGGAGTATAATAACAGCCTATGGCACCTGACCTGGCATGAGCAGCTCTTTTTATCTGCCCATTTTCACAACTCAGTCCTCCGTTGAAGAGCATGAAGTCATCAACCAACCAAAAGAGATCAGATATAAAGAAGGACAAGATTGTTGTGTTGCCTTTTCAAAAGTTTTGTAGAAAAGAGAATCTAAGAATATTTTCTCATTCCCACTTAACCAATTGATCAGCTGCCCATTTGCATCTAACTGCCCAGGTCAACACTAAGGATTGTCTAAGCATTTAAAACAATAGTAACAGTGAGATTCAGTATGTTGGGTTTTTTTCATGTCTAGGGATATATGTGTGACTAAAAAGTTTACTCTTTTTGGTTTTGTTTTTATGGGGGGTATTGTTTATTGTTATCATCCTTATGGCTGCTTTGATTGGTTTTAACTTCAGCATGGATATTTCAATTTTTATTTATATAGCCTATAGATTGCCAAGGATTTGATGGTGGCAGAGCTGAAGTAAAATTTTAAAATAAATTAATAAAAAGGCAATGATAATATTGTCCCATAAGACAAAATTAATTAATTTGTGTTAAATATCTTTAGCAAACAGAGCTTTCTCATTTAAGAGAAATGTAGCCTATACATAAAAAGGAAAAACCAGCATCAAATAGAACTGAAGTATCTTTTCTTCTCATAGTAGTCTGTAATTCTACTATCACTGCCTATTTTTGAAAATAAACTATCCTGAAACAGCCATCGGACTGCATTATTTCAATAGCTTTTGCAATGTTTGTATCAAGTAGTTCTGTTATTGTTCTGTCCCCACTGAAGAGACTAACGGAAAGATCTCATAATGAATTCCTGATTGAGGTAAGAGTTAGTCAGGACTAGGGAAGCATCTACACTCTTTTCTGAAATGGCTGTTGTTGGCTTTTCCCAAGGAACTATCATTAAGAAGAGGGAAGTGTGTTGAGGATCTCTTAATGGAGAATTCACGCTACCAACTCCTAGCCTATTTAGAGGAAGCCACATTGGTTTAAACCTGATAGAAACAAAGGAGGAATTCCAATCAAGAACTAATTTGATCTGCTATGTGAACAAGAACAGGAGCTTTCATGCTTCCTGAATCTTCTTTTTCCAAAAGATGTTTTTAAAGTTGCTTATTTTGAGAGAAAATATGATTTTAAAGGCCTATTGGATTTTGTGCATTTTTAAAAGCAAAAAAAAAGTTAAATCCATAGAACAAGAACTACAAATGAAGCAGATGTAAGTTGACCTAGCAGTAAGTTGTGTGTCCATGTGCCATTACCTCTCACTTTCCCTAAGGATGTCATGTTCTTCAGTTGAATTCCACTACAATTCAGATAAATGGATCTATTTGAGCTATTAGCAAGCTGTTCCACCTCTGTTTTCCTCTAGTATTTTGATTCAGAGACTCTTTTTTTTCCAACAGCAGCTAAATACCCAGCCAGGAGAAATCTAGATTTCCCAGTTGGCTGCAGTGGAGCTGAAGATTGGCCATGCTATGATTAGCGAGCCCCCTCATTACCTGTTTCAGACCATAATTAAGCTATACTTAATAGATCAATTTTCAAGCATTTTAGTAATGACTCCTCATTAATTTTCACTGTGAGTAAATTGTAACACTCCAGAGTGAGAGCGTGAATGAAAAGGGATAGCTCCAGATTCTGCCATCCTATTCCTCCTCTGGCTGCTTATATTCCAGCTAATTTCCAATTCTGTTGGGAAATGTGCATTCACAGAGGTTATTTGGATTAGTTTAATGACAGTGGAGACTAGAGTAAAGGGAATCTTTCTTAACTGAGTGGTATAATAATAAAAAGATACTGGTACAGTGGTAAGGAAATATAAATACGTTATCACAATATATGTATATATAGGGCATATATACGGTATGTATATGTAGGGTGTATGTGTGCATGTACATACTATTTTCATCTTGGATATGTTCCCCAATAATTTTTTAAGCTTAAATACTGAACAAAAATAATCTTTCTTTTCTTTTTCTTCCTTCTTCCTTCCTCCTTTCTCAGGGGAACACATTTTGTCATTTGCAGCATGTTCTGGGAGTGAAGCCATTGTCCAGTTGCTGATTGAAAATGGCGCTAAGATTCGAGTGCAGGATTCCTTAGGTATGCCTTCCTCAAGGGCTCTACACTTGTGTTAAGGGCATGAATGTGGGATGAGAAGGTGCTTTATGCAACTCTTTCCTTGCGTAATACAAACTCCTTCTCTTATCTCCTGACATTAATATTACACTGCAGATGTAGACAGATACTTCCAAGTCAACTGCTCTGTTACGATGGTCCTTCTTGTAGAGATAAGACATCTTTCCGATCTATAGAGGGATCAGGTTTGTGGGAGATTGGGGGAGCGGTTGGCTTCAGGCTGCATTTCTTTGTCCTCCCTCCAAAAAATATTCACATAACTTTTGCTGTTCATGGAAAACCATCATGTCAGTTGCATTGGGTAAAGGCATGAGATTGTTATATGTATATGCTGGGAAAAAATGCAGATGATCTAAACTAGCTGTGAGAGCCAAGTTACATGGTCCAAACAATCATCTTGTTCAGCAATTATCACTTCAGAATGCAAGGATTTAAATACATAATGTGTTAGAAGATCCTTTTCTGTATCGTATTTGCTTTTTTATGAAGAGAAGTGCTGTATACTGAATATTTCATACTATAATGTTTACATTCTCCACTGGTTATCCAGAATGATACAAACTGGCTACTGCTAGTTTGACTGACTCTGTTGTTTAAGTAAATTGGCCTGGAATCTGTTAATTTAAACAATTAAAAAGTCGGTTCCAAATCATACAGCAGCCAAAACTTTCTTGGCAAAAATATTCAATGCAGGAAGCTCCATTCTTTATTTTTTAATCATTGGACTCCTTTTCCCGCTAAGCCAAAAAAAGAAGATTGGAGAATCTGAACAGGGATCAATGATTTCTCAATTTCTCCTTAAGATACAGAGATGAACTTAATTTCTGTTTTTGTTTAATTCCTGATAGGTAATTCAGTCTTCCACATCTTAACCCTCCAGCCTAACAAGGCATCCGCATGTCAAATATACGATCTTCTCCTTTGCTATGACAAGAAAGAGAAGGGTCTGGGGGACCCGGATGCACTCCTCAACTGTGAAGGATTCACCCCATTTAAGCTGGCTGGGGTAGAAGGCAACACCGTGGTGAGTAAAATGGTTTCTCTACTATTCGTTTTTATCATTTCTTGTTGGAAGTAAGTGCCCCCTTTTCAGGAAGGATTTAAAGGTGTTCAAACCCTACAATAAAATTGTAGGACTCTAAAACAAATAAAAGCTACAAATGATGTCTATTCCATGAATATCCTGATGGTTCAGATTGTCGTCTCTTAAGTCCAGTGAGGCAGTGAGAGTTTTGTGATCTTGTCCCATTTCTGGACCCATTTTCCAGAATGTTTTGCCGATTTAAAACCTTCCTGGATGAAGGTGGGGAAGATCCCTGAGCTGACAAAGTGGTCTCTTCAAGAGAAATCCTGCTATATTTTCTTTGAAAGCCCTCAGCCCAGCTTGCATAATGGCGATGCCAAATCCTATTACATATCACAGCCAGTACTTCTCTTCTTGGAAGTGTATCTATAAAATCTTCTAGGGAAGGCTATCAATCATCTCTTTCCTTGTAAAAATGGAGGCGGGTATGTGGTGAGCTTGGCAAGGGCTCCACAAAGGAGAAAAACAACGTATTGCTGTATCTCAATCTTGATTAGCCCCTTCATGGCTCCCTTCTGGCAGGCAGTAAAATGATATTTCCCTAACCCCACCCCCCATACTTCAGGAGTTAGGTGTTTAAAGGTTGATTGCTGAAAGTGCCTGTTTTGGAGCTCTTCAATCAAAAACTAGATCTTAATTTTCTAGAACATCACTGAAAGTGTTTGAAACCCAACCTATATGCATTTTAATCAACATTTTTCTGACCATTTTATTTTATTTATTCATTTATTTGATTGATACAATTCTTTTTCAAGAGCTCAGGTTGGCATCCATATAGCTTTCTGCTCTATATATTTTCCTCATTATAAAAGTCCAGTGAAAAGTCAAATTGAGAGCAATTAGGAAAAGAATGAGGGAATATGTAAATATGTTATAGGGAAGATGGATGTGTAAGGATAAAAGATATTGATTTATTGCAAGAGTAAGATGTAATGGTAAAGGAATAAGTAAATATATATACTGAAGAATGCAAAGAGATATAAAAGATGTCTTGATGTTGATTATAATGTATAAAGTTTTTATTTTATGTTTTTAAAATTTCAAAACTTAATAAAATTTATTAAAAAGGTCAAATTGAGAGGCAGTGGTTAATAAAATCTAGTCATTTGAGATTAGACTCAAACTCAGGATTTCCTTGGTTCTAATCCAATACAATTACATCAGCCTTTCTGACCTGCTGTACTATAAAAAAATTAAATGATATGACTTAATAGAAGAAACCCCAAACACCTGGCCAAAAAGGAGCATCAGGGCAAACATTTATTTCCGAAACAAAACTAAAGGCTACAGACCCTAACCTACTAGCTTGGGATGTTACACTAAAGCTGCATTAAATATACAGTTATAGGTATCAGCATAGCCTATTTGACATGCATTCTCTGGACAGGAATCTAGATTTCAAGGTAAAAGTTTATACTCTGGGCTGCTCCACAAAATTAAAAAAAAGCAAACAATATTTTATATAAGAAGACAACACTCATTTGAGAGAAAAACCTAATTTTCTTCCATATCACCCTTAGTTTAAAGAAGAGTAGGATGTGCAGAGCAGACAAACCACAGGAGACAGACAATCCTTCAAAGAGTCAGGCTAGTTAAATGTAGGGAAACTTCTGTGAATCCCACTGTGTAAGCCATATTATCGATGGTTTTATTGAATTCTCTAACTTTTGTATTAGCTTGTATTTTGATAAATTAAAAGAGAGAAGCGATATGATAGATATTGGTTGTGGGAGCAAATACCCCTTCAACAGCAAGCGTCCAGGCTGACTGAAACTTTTCTTTTCCCCAAATTAGCTGTTCAACCACCTAATGCAAAGAAGAAAACACGTCCTATGGACTTTTGGGTCTTTGACGTCTACCTTGTATGACCTTACCGAAATTGATTCATGGGGTGATGATCAGTCTCTTCTGGAACTTATTGTCACCACAAAAAAAAGAGAGGTATTATGTTGAAAGGGGGGGCTGCTGGATGTTTCTTCTCAAAGTGGCTTTTTAGTAGAGAACCAGATTTATTCAGTCAGATCAGACCATCTTTTCTGAATACAGATTCTTTTCTACAACTGATTTTTCAAAGTGTATCCATAAGACAGTGTGGGATGCCTTTAACGTCTGCAATAGGTTAGAGATTTTGTGGCAGGTATCTGGAGAGTTTCTGACTAATGAGCTCTCATATAATAAGATCTCCAAAGAATGGAACAGCTTTCTTAAAGTCACCTTGTGATCAAAAACCCACAAAGGGTTTCAGTAAAAATTAGGCAATTATCTGGTGAAGCAGTGGTTAGAATGCAATATTGCAGGCTGATCTGCTCACTGCCAGAAGTTTGATCCTAAATGGCTCAAGATTGACTCAGCCTTCTACCTCTTAGAGGGTGTTATCAAGCACTATGAAGCTGAATATAAGTTTAAATGTTATTGCTATTGCTATCGTTGCCTTACATTAAGGGCACATTTGTGTTATCCTATGGCATTCTTATGGTCATACTGCTTGAATATGCAATGTTTAAAAGAATTGAACCAGCATATGAACTGGATTTGGTTGGTGGCATTTTTAGTGTATTTCAGCCCTGAATGGTCATCTGCCTTACTCGAAGATCTCACACATCTTCAAGCTATGTTCTGCTTTTGCATCTTTATCCTTACCGACTTCGTAATTAGCACCATCCATTTCCATTTTTACATACTGAAGACTTCCAGCAAGGACTCCAGTGCTCTTTCCCAACGTAATGAGAAACTGGATCTTTCAATATATTCTCCAGGAGTAAAACCGTCTTTTAAAAATAATCCAACTACCCCCTTCATTTTCAGGGATTACTTTTGCTGTCTTTGAGAATTATTTGTTTGTAAGGAAAAAAAGGCTGAACACAGGCTATTTTACATCCCTCAGGCCCGAAGAATCCTCGACCTTACTCCTGTGAATGAGCTGGTAAGCCTAAAGTGGAATAAATATGGACGGCCATATTTTTGTATTCTGGCCTTATTTTACGTCCTGTACATGATTTGCTTCACAATGTGTTGCGTCTACCGACCCCTGAAAGAGCGAAGCTTCAACAAAACAAATGAAAGAGATAACACAATCTATGTTCAGAAACTTTTGCAGGTAGGTTCTTTAACATGAATCTATTAAAAATGTAAAAATCATTTACAATTTTCAATTCCAGGAGAAACAACTTCTCCAAAGATAGTGCACAACCAGATATAACCAAGGGCTGGAGAACAATTGGCCTGGGAGGCAAAAAGTAGTGGCATTGTCCATTTAATTTAACTGTGTGGGGGTGTGGGTGGATGGGGAAACCTCTGCAAATTGGTGCTCTATGCAGCAATTCTGTGCATATTTGTTCAGAATTTCCCAGTACCCTGTGGAGTTTATTCCCACTGCAGTGTCTTGAGAAGTCTTGAGCTTGGCATCAGCTCAAATAATAACAGGCAAATTGGTAGTTAGAGGGGAAAGTGTGGACACTATTAGTTCAGTTCACGGATTTTCCAGACAAATGATAACAATTCAGAAGACTCCCTGAAAATTGCTCTTTAGCGAGTGTGGCAGTTAATGACCTGACTATGAGAGAACACATTTTAGGCAAAATGGAAACATGTACAGAAATATGGTAGGAGGTTTTCCATTACCCATGTGCTGCTGTTATGCTCCTGTGAGGAAGTAGAATGGCACAGCTGTTGTGCTTGAGAGCTTCTTTGACCATAAACTGTGATTGTACAGTTTATGTGTGCAACCTTTATTTTCTGTGTTTATCAAATAATAGGGGATTCTCTACACGAACCCTATTGTGGATGTGTAATGACCATATGCAAGGCTTCAATTCATTTAGTGCTAAATTGTGGCAGTAAATTTATTTTATTTATTTATTTATTTGAACTTATATGCCGCCCCATCTCCAAAGACTCGGGGCAGCTTACAACTAAAACAAGAAACAATAAATACTTAAAAAACGATTAAATTAGATTACAAGTCCAAACATTTATAAAACCTTAAAACCATCCCTCCCCCAGAGGGTCACAGCCCGTGGTAGGAGATATGGGTATTCATTTATGTCGATTTCTCCCACAACCATCTTCCCAGTCTTAAATAGAACTATAAGCAAATTCAGTCAAATGTGTGAACACTTTCCTTGCAAATCTGCCCATTAAATTCATGAGGCTTTTTTTCAATAGTCAGATAAACAAAGGATCCCTAAAGTTGAATAGTTTAATATTCTGAATAAACAACTGACTTCCCATAGCATACTTTTTCATCAGTACATTGAGAGTTTCTTTCCCTTGAATTTGGCCTCTTTCTCTAAAATATCATTGTCACCTAATACAGTAATTTCTGTTGTCATCTGTCACAATTTTACTTCTGAAAGGCTTAGTTTCCATTGTCATAACAGGAAACATTAGCATTTAATCTCCTGAGTATGAGGAAGTTGAAGCCTTTTTTCCTTTTTTTAAAGAAAGAGAGGCAGATAGATAGCACAGCAGAGATGAAGTCAAACTTTCTTAAGTTATCAGAATGTCAGGCAGCTGGCTCACTTTGCTTGGAACTATATTAATTCTGAAAGTTGACTACTAGTGGGATTCCCAGCTGAAAAGCACATTAGCTCAAGTTATTAAGTATTCCTGCAGGATTCAGGTTTCTAAGTTTCCTGTTATTCACACACACCCTTCTTCAAAATTTTAGAGTGATATGAGTGATAATCAAAGTAATTATGTAGTTTTCAGCAATTGTATCTAGAACCATAGGGTTGGATAGTCTTGTGCTTATCCACTAACCTTTTGGGAGGTGTAACGATTGTGAAGCCTCCAAGAAAAAGGCAAATTGATGAATAGTCACTAATATTGTTTCTCTGGCGTGATGATGGAGTGCAGTCCTGGATATATTCTCACTCGCCATTTTTATTGATCATCATTTTCATCTTGATCTAAATCCATAGAACAAGGAAATTGGATCCTTGAAATATTAATTCTTGAGGTTGTGATGCTCCTAACCAATATGGGTTTGCTTTCCTTTTCAGGAGTCTTATATTACTTCTGAAGATAAACACAGACTTGTTGGTGAGTTGATCACTGTTGTTGGAGCCATTGTGATATTGATATTGGAGGTAAGAACAATGTTTTTCTTTCTCCAATCTTTATATGAAAAAAAAACCTTGAGTAGAAAGCAACTGAGCACCAGAAGAAGCATTCTATGATAGGATTAGCAATATTGTTTAACATAAGTTCTTTCTAAATCCTCTGACCTCTATTTGAAGGCTGCTACAATGTACATCCTAGATCCTAACCTAGTGCAGTGCTAAGCTATAGTGCAATATTGTAGTGCTTAGCTAAGAAATCCTAAAGCTTTGCCTATGCAGAAGTCACAGGCATTTTGAACCAGTCATTTTTGCATCAGGGAGGGACCCAAAAGTTCTTTTTCAAGAGACATTGGACTTTCTGGTTTTTCTTTGAAGATGTTTCGCTTCTCATCCAAGAAGTTTCTTCAGCTCTGAAGCGAAAGATGACAGATTAAGGTCATCTTCTTGGATGAGAAGCAAAACATCTTCAAAGAAAAACCAGAAAGTCCAGCTACCTCTTGAAAAAGCACCTTTGGGACAATCATGACCTGGATGACTGAGAATCTCCATAGACATCAGGGAGTGACCTCTCCAAAATGAAGGAGAAGGTGTCAGCATGTGGTTGCAGTCCAGATAATTCATTCAGATTCTAGCATTGAAAAAAAAAAGTTGTATCACTGAGTTTCTTTGACTTTTGGGGTTTCTTTCTTTCTTTCTTTCTTTCTTTCTTTTCTTTCTTTCTCTCTTTCTCTCTTTCTCTTTCTTTCTTTCTTTCTTTCTTTCTTTCGTGGGTGAGAAAATGAGCCAATTGTTTTTGAGCAGAGCACACCATTGATCAATGGATTTATTCCAGATTCCAGATATCTTCAGATTTGGAATTACCAAGTATTTTGGGCAAACTATCCTCGGAGGACCTTTCCATGCCATCATGTAAGTTTATTTTTTAGTGGTTGGTTTGCTGTTAAATGTTACTGCAGAAAAAAAAACCCTGCACATATTCTGTTCTTCATTGCTGTTTCTATCTCTACAGCATTGTGTATGCCTGCATGATTCTGCTGACCATGGTGATGCGCCTCACTAGCACCAATGGAGAAGTTGTACCAATGTCTCTGGCTCTGGTGCTTGGCTGGTGCAATATTATGTACTTTGCACGAGGATTTCAGATGCTTGGGCCCTTTACCATCATGATACAAAAAGTAAGCGATTGTCCATAAAAGATTATGTTCTTAGATAAAGAAGGATATGCTGATGCACTGATTCTGACAATGTTTTTTCATCACAATTCAGAAGGTGATAGAATCATAGAATTATAGGGCTGAAAGGGACTTTGGAAGTTTTCTAATTCAATCTCCTACCTAGGACAGGAGTCCTTGTACCACCCTCTATAAGTATTATAAAGATTATCTATCTATCTATCTATCTATCTATCTATCTATCTATCTATCATCTAGCTGTCTAGCTATTATCTCTTTAGCTATCATCAGCTTCTGATCTAAGTTTCAGTCTTCATTTAGCAAATGAGAAATATGTGAATATCTATCTTGGAATTCTCTCCTAGGCCCTCATCTATAGGTTGTGTTTAGGTTTATCCCAGCTCTTGCCAGCTTAATCTGTCATCATCTATTCAACAGTAAGAAAAAATAGGACTCTTCTCTCCATATCTTTGCAGCTATCCTTCGGATCTAGCATGTAGAGTGAGATGTACTGATATTTTTCATATATTCAAATATTTTTGAATTCTAACTGGAACAGTTATATGAAATAGCAATCACATCTAATTATTATCTAATATCATTAATTGTACAGCCTCCCTTTAAAAAGACTTCCCACCCATAACTAACTTTCTCCTTTAAGTAAGCTTTCCCTCACTCAGTATTCAGTGTATAATCTACTATCAACCATTCATTCATTTATCTTCTGTTGCAAAGGAGGATGCCCTTATGGGCATTTCCATCTTCAAGGAAGCTCTCCACTTCTTGGACTGTTCTGCAGTTCTCTTCCCCCTTTTGGAATGGGAGTAGAAAGGAGATAGCAGAGGTAAAGGGACTTCATACTTTTGAATATTCTAGGGCCCTTTCAGAGGCTTGTGTTTGTCTATGTTGAATACTTAAAGGGCACAGTTCATTTTCATTGTGAGTTTAGATTGCTTGGCTGTTTTCTTTCTACCCTGATTGGTAATAAATTCACGGCAGGCAGAAGCAAATATTGAGCAGCTGGAGTTCAGTAGTTCAGTAGAAAAGTGCAGTAAAATGAATGTTACAGTAATGGCCACCAGCCTAAATGGCACTGAAGAAGAATTTGATAAATACGTTGACAAGGTAAAGGGAAAGAAAAGCTGTTCAAATCTGCTAACCATAATGGCTTTACAAAATCCTAATACAAATAAAAGAGGCAAATGTGTGAACTGTTTCCATCCTCATATGCTTTCCTGTAGCAACTTGAAACAGGAGCAATCAATAAAATGAGAATATACCAGAAAAGTCCTGCAAACAAAAAAGCTAGAACTGAGGCAGACAAAACTCAGCAGAGATACAGATTGAGTGAAAATTTCTGAAAATTTCTATTGAAGAAGAGCTAGGATTTGATTGACAGAAAATGTGAAAATCGTCTAAAGCAAATAATTTAAATGCCACAGTCAAGATAATCCTGTTGCCTCGCTCCACTACTGAACTTCCATATATTGGGGCTATTTTATAGGGCTTCAGTTTCACTACTAAACATGTTCATGTTGAAATGGCTGTTTCCAAAATTCTGATTTCTAAATTAAGGCTGACCTTTTCCTGGGACCTTCAGATGGGTTAGATTCCAGCAGCCACAGTTCCTAAGTAGCATGGCCTTTAGAAGCAAATAGATAAGGATCCCTTGAAGTTGGAATGGGACTGGAATGATACAGTTTAATCCAGAGGATCTTGATCTTGATCTAGAATGCTGTTCCTTTGTGTGAGAGAAGAGCTGCTTAGTCACTGTATGTTTTTTTCCCTAGATGATATTTGGAGACCTCCTACGTTTCTGCTGGCTCATGGCAGTGGTCATCCTTGGGTTTGCATCTGGTAGGTGACATATTCTAGACCACATTCTTGTGAGCTTGACTTACAAAGAAAGGTGTAGCAATTCAGAGTGGGAATATTACCAAATTCCTTCCTCTTGGCTATAGGACATCTTCTGTTGTTGCCATATCTTTGACTTTTCCTTTTGTTTTTATGTTATCAACTAATAATAATAGGAAGTTTATATATAAATAGTATAATGTAATCTTGAAATTAATAGTTATAATAATGGGAAAAAGAAGAAGCCTCTCACCATTTTATATTGGATTGCAATATGTTTATCTGATTGGATTATATATTCTGTAAAATTTTCCTAAGGCTGGAACTGGTTCCTTGCTATGCTGTGTAAATATTTTCTTCTTGCAGTCTCTATCTTCTTTTTCTCTGTGTTGTCAGATAATAAACTATTTAATTTATTGCTTAAGGTGATAGCTTCATGAGTCTGATAAAATAAGTTATGATTAATGGAAGTGAATGGCAGAGTAATTGATTAGATATCAACCTGCCACAAGACTCATAGATTTTACTGCAACAGATTACCATGGCCTATCTTAAGATGGCTGGATATTTAACCTTTCTTGTGCCGCTTATCCTAATGTATCAAATCCCAAAATGGAATCTGAAGTGTTTTACATTTTTGCCACCTAATTCAGGGCCATAAAGATGTGTAGTATTTCATAAAAGTATAATACTACAAATCCCTCAATGTCATTTTTTTTTTAAAAAGTATTATTTTTTAAGAATATAAAAAATTACAAATTTCAATAAGTTTATACATTTTAATAATTACATGTTCTTTTCTACACAATTCTGTATCAATCTTAGGATGTTTAAAAACATACAGTTTTTAAAAGTGTTTTATTTTTCAATATTTCTAGTAATTGCAAATAGGAGGAACATTGACCATTATAAACCTTTGCTACCAGTTTGTATCTATGTTCTTAAATGTAGCATGTCTAGCATAATGGTTTTTTAAAATCCAAACTGACCTTGATTTTGTCATACCACAAATATCCATGCCACTCAAATCTCAAGTCATGTTCTCCTTAATTTTAAAAGCCTTCTATTTCTCAGTAGAACCATCTATTCTTTCATCCAAACCAAATAGTAACCTCTAAAACACAATTTCAAATCTGATAAACATGGCCCTCCTCTTTCCTTTGTGTCTTATATTTAACTTATATTTTTCCTCTGCCACATAAATTTAAATATTCCTTTTGCCACTTTTTAAATGGTTCGTCTCTCAAAAGAGTTTTTGAATAAAACAAAAAGTATCATTCTAGGTAGAATATTCATTTTTGTCGCATACATTCTCCCCAGGAATGACAATTGTAATTTCTCCCATTGTAGCATATCTTTTAAGTTAATTTCAAAACCTAACATAAATATGTTGAAATAACATACAGTTCATATTTGACAAAATATTAACCTACTTCTAGAGTTAGAACCTGTTTTATTCAGCAGTTTTGTTTGAGCTTCTATTTTATTTTTCATTAACGTGTTCAGTTTTTTTTATTAATTTTAAAATCTGTCAATGCACCATTTTTTTAAAATTTACCCAATAATAGTTCAATTTTCTTTAAAGCATCTTCCAGAATCAATACCAAGTCATCTGAAAAATCCTTAACTTACAAGTTTCTTTCTTTCTTTTAATATTTATTCTCAAAATCTTCTCATCTTGTCATATCTCTGTTCGTTATTTCCTTATTCAATATTTCTAGAACTAAAATAAACAAGAGAGGGAAGAGTGGACATCCCTCCCTTGTTCATTTTTGTACTTTACATGATTTTTTTCTTTTGTTAGATCTTCATCAACATCGATTATTTGTACTTTCTATGAAGTATAGATCCAAATATAATAATAATAATAATCTATCTTATCCATTTTATAAAGGGCTCTCTAAAATTTGTATCTTCCAGAAACTTAGTTTCAGCTCAAATTGTCAAAAGCCTTTTCTGCAACTAAGATCAATGCAGCTTATTTTGCATTACGTTGCCCAATTATTCCAAAATGTCCAGGGCATTGACCTTGAATTGCCTTTTACATAAAACCTGACATTGATCCCCATGAATACATTTTTGCAAAATTATTTTCCCTCTATCCATCCATCTTTATGAACAACTTATAGTTATTGCCCTATGGTTTCTTGTTAAAGCCAAATCTTCTCCCTCTTAATGTGACATATTGACCTCTTTCTAATTATTTGGCATTTTTCTTCCTCCTTCTTCAGACTTTTTTTGGTTTTTTTCACTTTTCCCTTAAAAATTGACAGCACTTTTTTTTCCTCCTCAATTTTTCTCCAGTCAAATTATTACTATACTAATTTTTAAAAACCATTCTAGCATTCTACATCTAGATATGTTGTGGCCCCGCCTCGTGAGCCTGTGCTGACAGAGGAAGAGGACCTGGATGATGAAGAAGAAGAAGAGGAACGGGCAATGCCTTCCTCACCAGGGCCTTCCTCCCCAGGATCTTCTTCCCTGGCAAGGTCTCCCTCCCCAGGACCTTCCTCCCTGGCAAGGCCCCCCTCCCCAGGACCCTCCTCCCTGGCAATGCCTCAGGTTTCCTTGGAAAGCCAAGAGGAACAGCCTGAGAGACGTGTATCAGTACGGCCACGCGAGAGAGGGAGGAGGAGGGTTCCTGGCTTGATCCCAGGCAATGTCGGAGGGAGAAACGTCAGCAGCAACGTAGGGGGCGTGGGAGGGCCAGAGATTGAGCTGGACCACACCCCACCAGGTATAAAAGTGGGTGTGCCTACATTGCAAACTCTGTATGTGACAAAGTGTGAAATGAAGCTGAGGATTCCTTCTGTGTGCCTGATTTAGTTTTTGGACTCTGAGAATAAATCAGTCTTCTGTGAGTACTGCATTCCTTGTTGGCTTTGAATTTGGCAGTGAGAGCCTGGGTGACTGCCAACACTCTTGTCGGGAGAGATAACTGGGATTTTGGAGACAGGCCAGCGTGACTCTCTGTGTTAGCGTTCCTTACCTTCTGGGGAAGGGAAGGGGAGACAGAACATAGATATATGTCAATTTGATTATTATCCTCAATCATACATCATGCACAATAGAATACATACATATGCATGAATGAACATATTTAAAAACCACATGTTGTTTTATGAATTGAATTCATTGTATTTTGTAAAAGAGTGTAAAAGTTGATCCTCAAAACTTTTATAATAAGAACCTGATAATGCATCTGGTTTAGGCCCTTTTCTTAGTTTAATCATTTTTGTAAAAACTTCCCTTACTACTATAGGTCAATTCATAATCTTGTGTCTATTCCTCTGTAATCATCAGTAAATTTTGTTTCCTTAGATATTCATCTATTTTCTCTTCTATTGTCTATTGTCACTTCTTTTATACAAATTAAAATAATATTGATGAAATACTTTTGTATGGCCTCATTGACCATTCATACCTCTTGTAATTTAAATATCATTTTCTTTTTGTAATATATATGCTAACCATTGCTTTATTTGCAAACTCATTTTTTTTGCTTTGCATAATTCATTTTTATTTTCATTTCTCTTACTGTTAATATACATAATTGTTGTTGTAGAAGCTTAATTTGCTGAGAAACATTTATCTTCTCTGGAGAATTCTTTAATTCTTTTCTCTTTATCTCATCTAAAATAACGTGTATTTTCTCTTGACTTTTCTTTTTAAATTTGTTATTATATTGTATAAAATGACCTCTAATAAAAACTTTGTGAGAACCTGTTTAGTCTAATGATTAAAGCAACAGGCTAGAAACTGGGAGTTGTCCTGCTTTAGACCCAAAGCTGGATGACCCTGGGCCTGTCACTTTCTCTCAGCCCTAGGAAAGAGATAATAGCCAAACCATTTCTGAAAATATTGTGCCAAGAAAACTGCATGCACTTGTCCAGGAAGTCCCCAAGATTGAACACAATTGAACAGAAGAAACAATAAAAATAAATGCTTTATTCACATACCAAACCATTGTTAAATCAATCATTTCTAGGTACCCCTGATGCTTATCACATGTTACAACCTTACAATATATGCATTCTCTGTGTTAAAATTTATAAAAGCTTCCTCTTCATCAGATTGAGAAAACCAGTGCATATAAAAATGATTTGAAGAGTGAACAAATGGTGTCTCTCTGTCTCGTTAACAGCATTTCCAAGTGTTACTCCTTCTTCCTGTTATTGTCAAGAAATTAATTGTTGTAAAAAGAAACCAGTGAGAATTGTCATTGGTTCAGTCTGGAAAAGATTATCTGACTGTTTGTCTACTATCTATCTATATCTATCAGTTATATGATGCACTCTTGACAGTCTAGTCCAGTCAATCCAGTCCAGTCCATGCAACAGGAGAATAACAATGAAGGCCGACTGAACAATGCAGCTACACAATAATATTGAGAGCAGACAAAAATTCACACATGGCAAATGTTCAACAAGGGAACATCTTCTAATTAGAAACTGAACTCATGACCTTTTGTTTTCTTTGGCAGCATTTTACATCATCTTCCAAACAGAGGACCCCGACGAACTGGGCCATTTTTATAGCTATCCCATGGCACTCTACAGCACATTTCAGCTGTTTCTCACCATCATTGATGGACCTGCGAACTATGAGGTGGACTTGCCTTTTATGTATGGCATCACTTATTCTGCTTTTGCTATTATTGCGGCCCTTCTTATGCTCAACCTCCTTATTGCCATGATGGGGGATACTCACTGGCGTGTGGCCCATGAACGGGATGAACTTTGGAGAGCACAGGTGAGGGACGGCATTTTTACCTATTAACTGATTCTACATGATGGAGCAGACTGGGGAGGGGACCTGAATAGATTATTCTCTTTAGGTTAATTTCTATCTAATGAAAACAAGTAGAAAAGAAATTCAGAAAACAGTGCTTGTGTCCATTTAACAAAAATCTGCACCAAGGGGGAATCTTCTCAAGATAATATTGAAATGAAAATGTGTTCGGTATCTTTTCTGAATTAGATTTGGAATTACGTTGTGATTCCAGGATCCCAATCAGATCAGTGACTCTTTTCAATTGTAGGTTTATTATTGGTAAAACAGCATTTCAATAATCATACCTGTTTTAAGTATATATAATTGAATGGGAGGAAAGTAAAACTTGGTTTTTTAAAAGATAAATATGTGGTTTCCAGATTTGTTCACTCATGCACATGTATTTTATGCTTGATGCATGCCTGCAGATAAGAATCATATCTATATAAATCCAGATCAATGGATGCTGGGATAGTTTAAAAAATCAGTACAGCAATAATCGGATCAGAGAAAACTTGAGAAAAAGTCCTGTCAACTTTTAAGGGAAAAGTGGGAAAAAAATTGCCAAAGCAAGGAAGAAGAAGGAATAAAGAAAATCTATTCTGAGCCTGCTTGTTCCCATCAAAGTGGACAATATTTAGATCATTTCCTAAATTTGTAGCTATGGGATATGCTGCAATTCATGAAAGTACATTGCATATTGGCACTAAGAGACTCCAAAACCTGCTTTAGGAATATTACCCAAAGTTACATGGACATTTGAGTGTTTATGTAGAAGTTAAGGGTAACAAAGAACCCCATAAACTTCTGCAGGATAAATAAACAATGAAAAGCTACATGGAATCCTTTCCACATAGAGTTCTGGAAGCATCAGGACTGGATGAACAATGTCTCCAAATATTGTTTAATATGGCCATCAAATATTCATACTCCTCCAGAGCAATGATGGTATTCAAAAATTTTTACTACTGGTTCTGTGGGCATGGCTTGGTGGGCGTGGTGTGGCTTGGTGGGTGTGGCAGGGGAAGAATACTGCAAAATCTCCATTCCCACATCACTCCAGGGGAAGGATACTATAAAATCCCCATTCTCTCCCCACCCCACTAACCTGCTTTCCAGCTCTGTTCTCCTATGAGGGCAACAAAAGAAGACCCAGCTGATCAGCTGGGACTCGGGAGGCAGAGAATAGATGGGGGTGGGGCCAGTCAGTGATGGTATTCCGAACTACTCAAAATTTCCTCTACCGGTTCTCCGAACTACTCAAAATTTCCTCTACCGGTTCTCCAGAACTGGTCAGAACCTGCTGGATACCACCTCTGCTCCAGAGGATTTACAAAATGGAAAATCTTGTTGTTCTTTAGTCTGTGTTGCATTCTTCAACTATTGCAAAAGAGGAAGGTTCCAGATATGACAGTAGTGGAGTCATTTGACTTAATTAAAACATTTTGATTACCCAATTTTTAAAATTGTGTGTTTCAGGTTGTTTCCACTACTATTATGCTAGAGCGCAAACTCCCACAGTGTCTCTGGCCTCGCTTAGGCATCTGTGGAAAGGAATATGGGCTAGGTAACCAGAGATACCTGAGGTAAGTTTCATAATCAGTAATTTGTGTACATCTTCTATGATAAAAAGGATATTATGCAAGTGGATTAGTTGCTATTTAAACCAATGTCTATTTACTTAAGGAACCCATAGCATCAATAAATTGATATTTAGGATATATGGGAAAGCATAAACAGAGCCCAAATAGATTGACAAGTGGCAGAATTAAGGAACAAGACAGATGATAGAACTACCAAACTACAGAAATAGTCATCGAAAGCTGGACCTAGGAAGGAACAGTCTCAATACCAGCTCTCTGTTGCAACAAAACAAGAGATAAATACTAACACTTCTCTTAATATGTGGGTTTACCATTGTCGTCTGTGTGACAATGACAATGATGATAATGATTGATGATAGATAGATAGATAGATAGATAGATAGATAGATAGATATGATAAATGAGAGAGGGGGCAGGTAGACAGACAGACAGACTGATAGATATGATTATGATCATGACATTAAAATACTTATTCCCTGTTCCTCTCCTCTCCACTGTAGTCATTGCAAAGATATATTCATGGGAAAAGGTTTATGTTTTCAGGACAGGATTTAAACTGGAGCTCTTATATTTTCAATTGCAAAAGTTGCTCAAATGCACATGTCACAGTAAGACACTTGATAGGATGTGTGATGACTGCATCTCTGCTATTCCATATTGTTTTAGCTCAAATTGATCAAAAATATTTAGGCTGCAAATCCCAGAGCCAAACAGCAGTTGGAGCATCTATAGAACATAGGATATTAAAAACTGTTTTAACTACATTGCAATGTTTATATTTATCACAACAAATCTCTTAGCATACTAAAATTACCACTTTTCAGCATTTTTACAATTAGAAGCCTCCTTTTCTTTCATTTTTTCTTGGACACTAACATTTATAGTATTTATTTTAATTCTATTGTTCAAAGTATCTCTAATATTCCCATGAAATCCCTAAACTACCCCTTCCAATATTCTCTCATTTTAGATTGATCTCAAATGATTTCATCCCATTTATTCTTAATTCTACTCATTCTTCTAGAGGTGTCTTGTTCAGTCCTTTTCTCTCATTTCCAAAACAATTTTCTATTCCCATTATCTTTCTCATTTTTAAATGCCTTTAGATTTTAACCACTTCCTGCTCTCTTTGACTGGATTCTTTTCTCTGTCAGTACATTATACAGTATATGCAATACAGGTAGTCCTCGACTACAACAGTTCGTTTAGTGACCGTTCAAAGTTACCATGGTACTGAAAAATGTGACTTGTGACCATTTTTCATAGTTACAACCTTTGCAGCACAGAAAGTACAAAAAATGATGATCGTGTGATCAAAATTCAGATGCTTGGTTCATACTTATGACCTTTTCTGTGCCCGGGGTCATGTGATCACCTTTTCCGACCTTCTGACAAGCAAAATCAATGGGAAAACCAGATTCACTTAACAACCAGGTTTACTAGTCTATCAATTGCAGTGATTCACTTAACAACTGTAGTAAGAAAAGTTGTAAAATAGGGCACAGCTCACTTAACAAATGTCTCAGAACAACAAAATTTTGGGATCAATTGTGGTCGTAAGTCAAGAACTACCTGTATCATCCCATTCTTTGGCAGCAATCCCTCTTCTATGTGCATTTTCATTCTCCTTCATTTCATCATTATGCCAAGCATCTTGTTTTGTCCTTCCTGTCCTTCCTAGCCTAATCCCACATATTTCACTAGAATTTTGTAGCATAATTCTTTTCATTCTGTGCCAATCAAATTCCACATCATCTTTATTGGGAAAGGATGCCTTTGGATTGTATTGACTCCTGGCAATTGCCTGGATTAGTCCCTGCAGTTTTTTGGGCAATGTTTTGAGGGGTGTTTTGGTTTGCTCTTGTTGCTTCCTAGGGCTGAGGGGAAGTAACCACCCAAGGTCACCTAGTTGGCTCTGTGTTTAAGATGGGACTAGAACTCACTGTTCCTGGTTTCTAGCCCAGGAGCCAGAGGTGGTATTCAGCAGGTTCTGATCAGTTCTGGAGAACCGGTAGCAGAAATTTTGAGTAGTTTGGAGAACCGGGAAATACCACCTCTGACTGGTCCCACCCCCATCTATTCTCTGCCTCCCGAGTCCCAGCTGATTGGCTGGGTCTTCTTTTGTTGCCCTGCACAGGAGAATGGAGCTGGAAAGCAGGTTAGTGGGGTGGGGAGGGAATGGAGATTTTACAGTACCCTTCCCCTGCCACATCCACCAAGCCACACCCACCAAGCCATGCCCACCAAGCCATGCCCACAAAACCAGTAGTAAAAAAATTTGAATCCCACCACTGCCACTACTGCACCAAGCTGGCTCTCCATATGGGAGTTATATATGTGTATATTGGATTTAGCAGCAAAATTGTGCCCTGTTGTGATATGGTACTAGGAAATGCTTAGCTAGCTGTTTATTTTTTATGAATGACATGGTGCCTTCGGCTAAATCATAACACTGACTGAATTCCCAAATTCAAAACAATCCAAACCTGGCAAAGTTTAATGCCCTTCCAACTGGTGTCTTTGAAGGGAAATTATGGAGTCTCCCATTTAAAAAAAACTTTGCTCTTAAGTTCCTGAAACATTAACCCATATTTGCTATAATGCAATTATAAAGGTGCCCAGTTGTAGCTAATAACTCTCCATCTAGATAGATTTCCAGGAGACTCAAAAGTATTTCATTTATAATCATTACCATCTGATCAGTGTGATTTTTGTTTCTCTGAGTGTGAGTGTGTTTTATTTTCTTATTTATAAAACACAGGACATCAAAATTATATAAATATAAAACACATATTTATTAAGTTTTAACATAGTTTTTACTTGCTGTTTTGCAATTTTTGGTTGTTGTTGTTGTTGTTTCTGAATTGGTCAATGACTATAATCAATTCTGCTTCCATTAAATTGAATATCTAGTTTATTGGTGAAATTGTGTCTCTTCTAAAAAAGGAATCATGTTTTTTGTTTCAACTGAAAGATAAAATATGTGTTAAAAACAACATATGGAACATTTCTCTCTTCAAATCCACAATATCATTGCCAATTCCTAATAAAAATAGTAAGGACCATGCTCAAGAGATTCTCTAACACCAAGCATTTAGCAATTTTTGTAATGTTGAATACAGATTGATTTTTTTTTTTGTCAAAAAAACCCAGGGTGACTAAACTTTTGACTCTACATTTGCTCATGTCTGTTCTCTTCCACTGTTTTCGATTGTTACTGCTTATTCTCTGGACATTTCTCTCTCTATTTCATTCCTCCTGTCCTCCCTGGATGGGAAGATTATGTATTAAATATGACTACACTGTAATGTTTTGGCAATGATTTCGGTATTGTATTTATATAGGTTCATACGTTCAACCTTCCAAGCTGGGCTCCCTTCTGAACTAAAAAATTCCCCAGAAAGAATTGCTATTTTTGAGAATTCTGGAAATTGATATACCCACCTAGATTTTTGTGCATCTGATACGTTCTTAAACACACATGCAGAGGTGGGCTGCTGGGGGTTCAAAGGGTTCGGGAGAGCCCCTAGCTAAGATTCTGTGCAGTTCGGAGAACCCCCAAATCCCACTCCTGGCTGGCCCCACCCACCCTGCCCCACCCCTCCCAGGAGTCCCCACGTGGCCCATTTGGGATGCAGGTAAGTGCAGGGCAGAAGGTGGGAGGGCAAAAAATGGGCCTCCCAGAAGTTTGGGAAGGCCAGGAATGGGCCTGTTTCCAGCTTCCAGAGAGCCTCTGGAGTCCAGGGAAGCCATTTTCACCCTCCTGGAGGCTCAAGAAAAGCCTCCAGAGCCCAGGGAGGGCAAAACTGCCCCCCACCATGGTGCAGGAGGCTGACTAGGCCATGCCCACCATGGACACACCTACCCAGCAACTTGGCAGAGAACCCATTGCTAAAATTTTTGAAGCCCACCCCTGCACACATGTGTATATGATTAAAAGTAATAATTTTCCAACCATTTATTCAGAGACAGCCCATGTTTCTGTTAAATTTTAGGTCACAATGATCCCTGCAGCTTTTCCCAAAAAAACACCATAATAATGTTTTTCTACTGTGAGAGATGAAACATGTAGTGCTTTTTATCCTTTACTTTCAACTTACATGATCATTTCACTTATTTTGTTTAAATTTTTCGAAACATTAAAATTCTCCTTTACAAGTTTAGAAAATTCCTTGAACATTGGAGGTTAATAATTTAGGAGAATTAAGATTTCATGCAACCATTAAATTATAATGGCTGGGTCTTACCAAACTGGATTATGACATTAGTTACTAACATCCATTCTGCAGGAGAAATGGAGATTTCTATAAGCTAGTTATTTTCATTTAAAAAAAAACTTGTTTTATAGGCTGTTGGGTTTGGTAATTACCTGCTACTTTTTGCCATAATCTATTTCATACATTGTTTAGCAAGAAATCTGATATTTTAGAATAGCGTGTACTCAATAACCAACTGCACCTTCCTGCCATGTTTATTCATGTGAAAATTTGAAAATATGTTTGCTGCCTTCACACCTTACATTTTTAAAGGTGCCCAAAACACAAAGTGCTCTTCATACTAGCAATCTTCTTCTATTGTAATTGATGAGTAAAACTCATGTGGGAATCCCAAAGGTGCCTTTTAAAGAGGCAACTGGACTTTCTTCATTTTTCCATGAAGACATTTTGCTTCTCATCCAAGAAGCATCTTCAGTTCTGAACCAGCATTCAGAGCTGAAGAAGCTTCTTGGATGACTTCTTCAGAAATGACTTCAAGGAAAAACAAAGAAAGTCCAGTTGGCTCTTAAAAAGCACGTTTGGGACAACCATGACCTAGATGTCTGAGAATTTCCATAGACACTCATGTGGGAAGTTCCTAAGTAAGTGGAAGGCCATGTTAGATTTAGGTCAGATTCTTGCCTGCAGAGGAGAGAGAGAGAGAGAGGAGAGAGAGAGAGAGAGAGAAGGAGGGAGGGAGGGAAACAGAGAGAGAAGATCCTTCCTAATTTATCAGATGTAAAAAAAGATGCAAGTGATTTGTACTTTCAGACTTGGAAGATAATGGCTAGCCTTGCCAGGCAGACCAACAAGAACCATAACATGAACTTTTATTGTAACACTACATTGAAATAATCTTTTTACAGCTTGATAAGTTAGTAAAGATCCTTTTCATTTTCTTTCTGTGCCCATTATATAGTTGTGAGTTGCACTCTCCGCTTTTACTTGCTCACTTCCTTGGTAGCATCTCTTCTTCCCATCTCCCAAGGTCATTCCAACATAGCATTACAAAATCTCAAGCCCATCACATTTTGTTATCCTGAATGCCTGGAAACAGTGTCTAGAATCTTCAGAAGAAATGATGTCAGGTAACAAGACTTTTCCAATCAACCATTGAGCCAGATGAAGAGTAGCCAGCTACTTTTGGCTAGTTAGACTTGCTAGATTTCTGAGAAAATATCTTAATGGAAATGCTGTGGAGCTGGACTGGCCACTGTATCCCTACCCTTATTATTTCCTAAGATGCCTCAAGATCTACTTTGGAGTTAGATGCATTCTGAGGATAAGACGGTGGGCAACTACAGGTCACCTTTTTACACACACAACTTTCCAAATCCTTCAAATTAAAAACAAAAAACAAATACAGTAACATCAAGGACCTCCCAGATCTGGGCCAATAATATTGTTGATTCCCAGATTAGAGGAATCAATGTGTTCTCTCTAGATGTAAGGCATCTAAGTTTGCTGCTGCTGTTGTTCTAATAACCTTTCAATCAGGGCTGGGATTCAAATTTTTTAACAACTGGTTCTGTGGGTGTGGCTTAGTTGATGGGCATGGCTTGGTGGTCATGTTACTGGCTGGGCGTGGCCAACTCAATATCACTCACATTGAGGCACACATCTCCTTGTCTGGCCTCTCATGACTGTGGGGATGCTGCAACAGTCGTAAGTGTGAAAAATGATCATAAGTAACTTTTTTCAGTGCCATTGTAACCTTGAATGGTCACTCCACACAAGCAAAGTGGGCCTTGGTGTCTCAGGCTGTTAAATGCCTGCATTTAAGTTCCAGCTGCCTACAATTACTGTAGGCTCGAATCCCACCAGGCTCAAGGTTGACTCAGCCTTCCATCCTCTCGGGGTAGGTAAATTGAGGACTCAAGATTGTTGGGGGCAATAAGCTGACTTTGTAAAAATGCCGCTTAGTAATAAGCAGGCATATACAATGGAATGAAAGCTATTGCTGAGCACACTGGGTTGTATCCCAAAAATTGTAAGCCGCCCTGAGTCTTCGGAGAAGGGCGGCATATAAATGTAATTAAAAAAAAAAGTACCAGCAAAGGAGGGGGAAAAAACTCCAGAGATGTTCCTGAGACAGGAAGTCTAGTCCTGCCAAGAATGTAATAAGGGTTAACAGAGAGGCAGTTTCTGTAAGCAACACCAGAATGTTTCCTTCCTGCCTTCCTTACAGGATTAGGCCAGTAATATCTTCTAACAACCAGTTCTCTGAACTGCTTAGAATGTTAACAACCGGTTCTAGCGAATAGGTGCGAACTGGTAGAATCCCACCCCTGCTGTCAATGCATTCCATGCTAAACTGACTTGGATCTTATTATGGATTCACATCTTGTTTGGAGCATGGGTGGGAATTTCTGCCACCAAAAGAGAATAGAAGTAGTAACGAGTACATTTCCACACTTTGAGCAGGACTGCCTAACCTTTAGCAAGTTTGAGTGTTGGCAGTTTCTACCCTCCAGTGGCTGCTCAGCTATTCTTGCCCCCCTGCCTTTCCCCAAAACTCATTTTAAGAAAACAGTATTAAATAGAAGGAGTTCTATGTGATCGTTTCCAGCCAGGAAAAAGGACATATGGATTGAAATTTCTCTGAAACTATAAATTGGGCTTCTTCTGTTATGTTGGAATCCATCACTCCCTGTATTCCTTCTGCCACCCATTGGGGATGGAAAAGTGGGCAAGGTAAAATGTCTAAGAGAATTCAGTTGAGAGGTCTTGTCTTTGTTCTGCTTGCTGCTAATTCAGGCGAGCCGGAGAGGAGGTGGGTTGTGGGGAAACTGTCTTGGTCGGCTGCTTTTGCAACATGAGCCTTTTTTTCTGTCTGCAGTGATTTGGGATCTCGCTATGAATATTGATTACATGTGAAATATTGGCAGAGAGTGGGCCCAGTTTTTTCATAGAGGAGGAAAGAGAAGAAGTTCTGCTCCAAAGCTTCATCCTGCTTACCATTTTTAAGTTGCTTCTATTTAGAAATATGCTGTGAAGTGGGAAGTATAGCTGCAGTGATGGGTTTATGTTGTCAGTTGTCTTCATTTGCATCTCCCTTGCACATATCGACACAGTATCTTTCAGCAGAACATCCACATCTGGTGTGAACATGAGTTAGGGAAGGATTCCTCCATGCTAACCATCTGCAGTTGTTCAAGGCATCAACCTGCCAACAGCTGGTGAAAGCAAGAAGCCATTGCTGTAGTACAGTATTTTTCAACTTGCAACTTGAAAATGTGCAGACTTCAACTCCCAGATTTCCCCACCAGCATGCATCTTCAAATACCACGGTAGAGAAACACTGCTCTAGTAAAACCAACAAATTCAGTTTGCCTCTCTGCATCACTGCTGAGCTCCACCATTAATATGATATAGCCAGGATGATTTTTTTGATTTCCTTGTTCTGGAAATGCTTCAATTATCTTTTTCCTCCTGCACTTTTTCACATCTACCGTGGTGTTATGGTGAAGATGCTGCACTAGCACTGCAGAACCAGGTTTAACACCAGCCTCAGCCATACACCCTTGGAGTGGCAACATACCTCTCCTCAACACAACCTGATTTGCAGAGTTGTGGATTTAAAAACAAAGAGACATCCCCATATCCCGTGCTCAGCTCCTGGAATGAAACACGAGACATAAACTAATTAACTAACGGCAGAGTATAAAGGAGAGGCATATGAAGGTGCAGTATGAAAGAGACATTTTGACAGTTAAATCTGCATTGAAACAAACACCTTGGCTATGAAAGGATTCTATGTGTCTCTTCTGCATGTTGAATTATGCTGTAAAATGGGGAGAGGGAAGGTTAGGAAACAATGAAAAAGACTGTATTCATCTCTCCAGGCACAAGTGCCATGCCTGTCTTTGATGCAGTAAAATAAGAAAGGAATTACTTTTCTTCAGCAGCCAGTTCTGAGTCTTCTAAATATCTGCAAAAGTGAGGTAAAAATTAAAACACACCCCATAATCAGAAAGTGGACTTTGGGAACAACAAAAGCAAGAATTAGGAAATACATGTTATATGAATTTTGCAGAAATATTTTAAATTGCTACTCTCCTTAGGCTGGTCTTTGATGCTAACAAAGATTTCATTGATTGTAGAAATATGGCTGTAGCATCCTGATTGCTACTGCTCCCCCTTGCCTGTGGATGCAAGCGTGTGCATTTCCACAAACCTCCAATCCCAATCTATGTCAAGCAACCTATGCTTTGAGGAGCTTCTTCCCCACTTCAGATTCCTGGACAACTCCGATATATCTATAAAATTGTTTTGTCACCCTTACCAAACATATTTCAACTATTTTGTGATATAGGATAAGCCCTTTTATGGGATAAATGTAAAATAATATGTGTTCAGTCTGTTACTTTGGACTAGGTAGGCACCAAGTCTTCTGGTCCTTTGAAAGTAGCTGAAGAATAGCCTGTGACTCAGACAGTTGTATAAACAAAATACTGGGATAACTACCAAAACTATCAAAGAAAGAGCCAGTTTGGTGTAGTAGTTAAGGCATCAGGTTGAAACTGGGAGGCCATGTGTTCTGCTCCTGCTTTAGCACAAAGCCAGCTGAGTAACCATGGGCCAGTCTCTCTCTCTCTCTTTCAGGCCTAAGAAGTAGGCAATAGCAAATCACTTCTGAAATTTTGCCAAGAAAACAGTAGGGACTCATCCAGATAGTTTTCAAGAGTCACTGACTGAGAGGCACAAAAACAAACCATTTAAAAAATAGACTGTGTTTCAGAATCATGCAATCTTGTATTATGTAGTGGTTATAACACCAAAGTACATCAAATATCCAGTACAGTATTTTCTCAGAAAACAGAAGAAACAATACCAAATATTCACAGCAAATTCACTTTGCCAAAATATTTATTGTGATCTTCTGAGTTCAGTGCCCTGTTTTTTCACTTCCCTTATTCCAGTTAGATCTCCATGTATTTGGGCTCATACATACAACTGCCCATTGTAATTCCCTGGGATTTGATTGTCAGGTGTCCAAATCCACTCATATGAAAGTAATATTGAGAACACAGTAATGGAAGAGTGAATATTATATTATGTGATTTATTTTGCTAGTTGTTAATATATTATTGTATTTATCTGCTTCACTCTGTTTTTGTTCTTTTAAATTTTGCTGGGCATTGATTTAATAAATATTGATTGATTGATTGATTGGGAAGTCATCTACCACATCTGTGAGTTGCCATAGCTAAGAGGATGATGCAGCCAGTGGGCAAAGGACCATAAAGAATGCAAACTCACATATCGGCAACAAAGCACTGAAATAACATGGGTGTTTAAAAAGGTCCAAAAATGTCAGGCACTTCTTGACATTTATAAAAAGAAACCCTGTTTCTAAACTGAAGGTAGTTTTAGGGCATCTGAGAATGTCAAGTATATCACAAAGTGTTTCATTGTATGTAGGATTCAGGGAATGTGTCTTTAGGAACTTGATAATATGATGCATATCACATTTGTTCTTACTGACATCCAGTTCCTTGCTGTCTCTACCTTGTCACAGTCTTCCACAAATGTCTGCCTGCCAAGGGGGTTAGTAGAGGCTTGTGGAAAAATGAGCTTTACCGAATGGTACAATTGTACCTGTATTGTGTTCTTGCTAGCATAATTTGCAATGAACTTTAGTGGTTATGATCATAAGCATATGTAATATCTCTCTGGTTAGCTTGCAGGACTATGGTACAAATGAATCCTACAGGTTCATTTTATGGGTTTAGACAATTTTCCAAGTCATAGGAAGACAAATCAGGCATTACAGATTGCCTGTTCTTTAGTAAGGTATTTTCTTGCTCATGGCTTAAATTCAGCCCATTATCAAGAATAGAAATAGCTATTACAACTGATGCCTTAATTGGGAATCATGTCCTTCATAAACTCATGTATTCTGTTCTCTGATTCCGTCCAATTTGGGCCCAAATCACATCCTATATATAATTTTATTAAAAATTAATGAGTGGGGATAATGGAAAAGATAGAGCACAGCAGTTCTTCCTTCCCCCGCAAATGGAATGCTTAGTTTGGATTTTAGTGCATGTTCCAATCTCATTCAAAAAAATAAGTTTGACCTTTCCAATGTTTTTTCCCCCCCCATACGAAAATGTAAGGAAAATTCTGAAGGCAGGGTTTTAAAAATCCATTTGCTTAACAAGAAATAAGATTTCTTTCCTGGTTCTTATATACTGGCCTATTACGGCACATACATATAGAGATGACTGACGTGTATTCTCATTAAATTTAAAGATGCTGGAATAAACATTTTTGCATATCTAAGTTTTGAAAAGAAGATTAAAATCTAACAAAGATAACTAACATAAAGTAAAGGAGAAGGAAAAAAGAAATAAATAAAAAGAAATATCTTCCAACAGGTGCAAAAAGAAAAAAATATTTTTATTATCTTTTTTCTAATCAACAAACCTATAAATCATACATTCATTTTTTCTGTTTCTTGCAAAAAGTCTCTAAGGGGTTTCCAGTCAGCAATAAACATAGATACTGTCTTTTCCCTAATCAAGGAAGTCAATTTAGCCACCTCTCAAGTTCCATCATCCTACCCAGCCTTTCCTCCATTAAGGGTAATATTGACTCTTTCCATTTTTGAACATATAATAATCTCACTGTAGTTATCAGATGTAAAAAACAAAGTTCCATGTCTTTTTTCCCCAGCTGTCAGTCCATTTTTTAAAATGATACAAATGAAATTACCTTTAGATAAAAAATAAGTAAAATAAAGACATAGAAGAAGCAAGTTGGGATAAGATATTTTGACTATAAATATAGTGGACAGCCAGTTAGTTACAAGCTATACATCTGAAGAAAAGTTAATCAGGCATCCTTACTTCACTTTCTCTCTATAAATGTATTACTCTGAGAGTTCAATTGAGGTTGTAAAAATCAACAACTTGAAGGGTATATCATCTTCAGTACCAGAATACCTGGTCCATAATAAATTCTACCTAAGGAAATGTAATTGAACAGACTATAATATCATTATCCTTCAAAAATATTGAGGTCTCCAGAGCTAAATTAATGAGAATCAAGATGGAACTACAAATGTTCTCTCTAGAAACTAGACAGTTTCTTCTTGTGAGAAAAAATGACAAATACAGGCAATCACTTGGCAGGCCTGGAGTCACATCCTTCCAGAAGTTCCTGGATAATCGGAACATTCAGAAAAGGATGTGGGAAGCAATTTAAGCTAAAGAAATTTCTAATTAATTTTGCCTGATAAATTGGATTCTTCTTGCAATTTACCCTGATATACAAAGAGATACCAAAGTTGTAACAAAACTATGATTTTCAAGGGTATTGAATGAGGGAAAAGAGACAATGGAATAGTTGACATTGATTTTCCTTTGGCAGGTGTCTTTATTGATAGGTTAATTAAATATGCGAAAAATGTATTACATTTTCCTTAAGGCAAAGACTATGGAATTTTAGCAGGCAGCCAACACCTCCTAAAAGTAGCTCATTTTTAAAGCATGTAAAGACATTTCCTAGTATTAATAAAGGGAATAATTATATTAAAGGATTTGTATTTAGGATCTTGTCATTTTGGACTAATAAATCATTGCCTTCTTTCCCACTATATTTTTAGCAGCCTCTGATTTCTGGCTCCTAGCCTGGTAGGAATTATGCTAATATAAATGCAATATTGTTCCAAGCTCTCTTCCAAAGACCTTGGTTCAACATCCTTTGGAGAAGCTTGAATAATACAGATGGGTATGCATACAACCAGTTGTAACGTGTTCTTCACTACTGTTGTTAACATTTTGCATGCAGGGTTGAAGATCGTTATGAAATGAGGCAGATGTCTGTTAAAACAAATGGGCCTTACCGAAGAGATGCCTTTGAGAAGTACCTGCAGAGGAAACAGACCCAAGATGTAGCAGCTGATGGAAGAGATGGTCGAGCAATTTTGTCCAAAGAGCAGAAGTACATTGGTGCTCCTTCAAATACAGCAAACACTAATAGTCATTGGAATATCTTACGGCAGAATACGCTTGTCCACAAGCAGGGATATACCAATCATGCCATGGAAGACGAGAAGGAGGAGGTTTATCATGTGTGAATGCATAGGCCCAAGTGCCTCTGTGGAAAGTAATGAACTGGGATAAAGAAACCAACATTTAACAAAGCAATGTCTCCTTCAAAAGTGTATTTAACAGACTTAAAAGACAGGTTCAGCATTTTCGTAACACTGCATGCAATACTTCTGAGAGAGATGTATAGAATATATCTTCATGCTTCTCAGAACAACTGGTCAAAAGAATGACGGAGTACAATTGTTCCCATCAGCTGAAACCCACTAATACTTAGAAGCAGGACAGTGAAATATAGAGGTTAAAGAGCTAGATTAGGATCAGGGAGTCCAACAATCAAGACCAATCTCAGCTAAGGGATGATGTTAGGTTAGTCTCTCTGCTCTCTGTCAATCTACCTCATAGGGTTGCCGTTGTGGGGATAAAATCAAGGGAGATCCTCACATAGGTTAACCTGAGTTCTTGGAAGAAAGGTGAGCTAAATGTAGCACATAATATTATATATAGAAGTCAAACACTAAAAAAGATGAATGCCAATGTGGATGTTCAGTGTTAAATATTTGCATTCCATGGGACAAGTAAACTCTACTTAAAGGCTCCAAAGGCATGGCTGTGAATTTAAAACTGGGAAATTGACCTGAGAGGTATAAGGTACATTTTAACATATACTAGACAACCCTCATTGTTTCAGAGATAATTCCTTACCTAAACAGGACAAAAAAGCATTAGGAGTAGGAGTGCCTTCCAATTTCCTCCTACGTCTTTATGGCTGATTGCCCTCTGGCAGTTGATGTTGGGATTCTTCTATACAGCCTCTGGAGGGCTAGCATGGTACTGGTCTACCTGATCTCCAGGGACCAAAGGTGAGGTCAGTCTACCCAGCCTCCAGAGGGCTAGGGCAGGACTAGTCTACTAAACCTCTGGGCAGTGGTGTGGCAGCACTGAAATGACCATTCATGAAATGAGTTATGGCTCCTGGACTTTGGACACATTCTGCAAGTTAGCCCTTTTGAGGTAACTTGGTTCAAAAATTGTTGTTCTGTGAGGCACTGTTTTGCCCGATTAAAGGACACAGACATGGGAGTTTCATGGTATATAGTAGATTCATATGGAAAATTTTGAATAGAATTTTAGTAGACAATCAAGAAGATTGCTAGATCAAGATGTGTGTGTTTTGTATTATGTATAGCAAAACTTGTATTAATTGAACAAATGGGGCAGGTAGTGTCTGTTATTCACAACAATACAATAAATATGCCACTGCAGGAAGTCTTCAACTTATGAGCCTGGAATTGCGTTTGTAAGTCATGTCACATGACCTTTACCTGATTTTACAACCTTTTTTGAAATGGTCATTAACATAAACATGGTCATTAAGTGAATGCAGTGTTCAAATTAAGCAAATCTCTTGTCCCTAGTGGGTGGTTTGTTTGGTTTTCTTTTTTTGCCGAAATGGGAAGTAAACACCGGTTTCCAGCAAAAAAACCCAGCATAAATCTTGGTCACATGACCAAGGATGTGGCAAATAGTTGTAAATGCAGTTTGGTTGTTGAGTGCCCAAAATATAATGATATGATCACGGAGTGCAGGCCATCAGAACATTGAAACCAGGTTGTAAGTAGGTCTGTTGTAATTTTGAATAGTTGCTAAGTAACTGGTCATAAGTCAAGAATCTCCTCTATATTATCACAACAATTTACTTAATTTACATTGTGAATTCATGAAACAAATAATATACATTGATGCAACTGATGTCATTTGTGTGATTTGTGTGACAAATATGTGACAAATTTGTATGACAACAAATGATGTAAATCACCACAGAGATTTAGTTGGTTACATGCAAGTTTAATATACTAATATCTGTTAAATCAAAGTTCTATAATATTGGATTTTAGTGCTCATTGCATTACTTTGGATTTTCTTTATCCCAGTTTTCTTTCTTTCTTTATTATCATTACTATCCAACCGTGTTTCCACAACTGGTTTTGTGCCCATGAACCTCTCTGACTCAAATTCTCTGGCACTAATGATTGTGGAACACTTGGAAGTGGAGCATTCCACTTTTGAGTAGAAACTCCAAAAATTTTCCAAGCATGGTCATGAATATGGATCAGCGTTGAAATGTTATTGTTGCTGTGTAGGACACAAGATATAAAAAGGACTCTTGATTCCTCCAAGAACAAAGACTCTTTTTCAGAGCTTCCCAGAAGTCCTTGCAAATCTTAGAGACTGGATGATTGCTTAAAGAACATTGGTCAGTGCTTGTGGATATGGCAATGAGGAATATAGGTTCTCCTTTACCATTTAAATCCTGCATATTTCACTGAACTCCTGACTGGCCTGGCCAAGCACAATGCTTCATATATACCAAATCAGAACAAGAAAGGATTTGGAGAAATAGTTGAGTTGCATTATAAAATTAAAATACATTTCACTCTTACTGTACCAGTAATGATAGACATTAATCAAAGGGGGACAGGCAAAATCAAGATGGGAGATATTGCTGCCTATATATCTCCCTTCTTCTTCTTCTGTAACCTCTGGTCATCTTGTGCTTTTTAATATTCCCATTGGAACATAACCATTCTTGCACTGTCTAGCTCCATTTATGAAGGGCAGCCTCCTTGAAAACAGCAGCCATCTAGTGGAGCAAATGCAGGGAAATTGTGACTCCGTGATATCATATCACACATGAGCTTTCTTCATCTTACTGGAGACAAGTGTCATGGCTTCAGTAGTTACGCCCATTAAAGTCAACTCATAAAATATTTCTGTGGTCTTTTAGAGTTACCAACAAGAAGTGCTGTGGTACTGCCCTTCCCCCTTATGAAAATCATGTTCAACTTGTTGAGAGAAGAAAATGCACCATTGCTGTTTTGCACAAGCTAATTTGGCATTCTAAAAGCAACTTTTGCCTGCCTTTGAGGATGATCTTTATGAGAATGTCGAGGAATTATGTGAAACAATCAAGCCCTATCTACCAAGCTGCATCAACTACCAAACTGAATTTTTTTATTTTGTTGAATACAAGGCTGTGGATTTTGGTTTTATCTTTCTAAATCTTGGTTATATATAACTTCACTGTTCACTCAATCCTTTCGTTGTTCATACTGCAAACTAAAGCTAGATGACATTGCAGTCCAACTATACTACATGTGCAAAACCTTCCAATATATTGATCAAAGAGTGTAATAAAGGTTTACTTGACCTACCTATCAAATAATTTAATAAATTATGTTTATTTGTCCTGGAAACAATGGTTATTTTTATTATTGTTTAATTCTTTTACCCTTGAATAAAATACAAAGTATAAAACAGTAGGTCTCAGATTTTCAGGCTGTAGGCTGCATGTACTCCTGTGGGGTGCATACTGTAGGCTAGTCACTTAAGGAACGAGAGTACTTGCCAATAGCAACTCAACAGCTTGCCTTGGGCAAACTGGTGGGTCTCCTTGGAGCAGTGGAGCCTGGATAAATGGACCACACAGCCATAGCCAAAAATATTTTATTCTAAGAATTTTCATCATGCCTTGGTAAGACCACACTTGGAATATTGCGTCCAGTTTTGATTGTTAAAAAGTTGTTTTGAGGCTCTAGAAAGAATGCAGGGAACAGCAACAAAGATTATCAGAGGACTGGAGGCTCAAACATGAAGAATGTTTGGATATGTCTAAGTTAACGAAAGGAAGGATTAGGAGTAACATGGAAGGAGTGTTCCAATATATAAAGGACTGCCACAAAGAAGAGGCGGTCAGTGTATTCTCCAAAGCTCCTGAAGGCAAAACAAGAAGCAATGGGTGGAAACTAATCAAGAAGACAACCAATCTAAGGAAAAATTTCCTGACAGTTTTTTTTTTTAATTACATTTATATGCGCCTTCTCCGAGACTCAGGGCAGCTTACAATTTTTGGAGCACAACCCAATGCGCTCAGCAATAGCCTTCATTCCATTGTATATGCCTGCTTATTACTAGGGCTTTTTGGCCCCCAAGCTGCATTTTTACAAAGTCAGCTTATTGCCCCCAACAATCTTGGGTCCTCAATTTACTTACCCCGAGAGGATGGAAGGCTGAGTCAACCTTGAGCCTGGTGGGATTAGAGCCTGCAGTAATTGCAGGCAGCTGGAACTTAAGTGCAGGCAATTAACAGCCTGAGCCACCAAGGCTCTTAAGTTACAATTAATTGGTGGAACAACTTGCCTCCAGAAGTTGTAGGTGTTCCAATACTGGATGTTTTAAGAAGTGATTTGGACAGCCATTTTTCTGAAATGGTATAAGGTCTCCTGCTTGAACAGTGGGGATGGACTGGAAGAACTCCAAGGTCCCTTCCAATTCTGTTACTATGTCATTCCACTTACTCTCATTGGGTGCTATTTCCGAAGCAGTGTTGGGCGATATGGATACTGGCATGGGAAGGTGAGGTTGACAATATTTTCTGTGGTGGCCTGCAACAGCCTCCTTGCCAAGCTTTCAGTGTCCTTGGCTGGCGTCCTATCCTCACTTGCATCTCATGCAACTAGCTAGGGCTCTTGAAAAGCCCTTCAGTTCCTAAAACTGACAGTGCGAATCAACGGGAACAGTCAGATTTCCTGAAACAAAGTAGCATGTAGGTTTTATGATTTTACAGGTGACCGCTCAAAGAACTGCCGTTACTGGTAACTAATCAATTCTTCTGTGATACATGCACATGGGAACTCTATCCTTGGCTTGATACAGAGGCAAGAGTATGATATGAAACTCTTTTATTAGTAAGCTAGAAAGAAGTATTTTCCAATGAAGATATAAAGGAGAAGGTGACCTCAAGCCATGTTTACTTCAGAGAAAGTCTAGATTTGTATTTTCACATGCAAGAGAAAAATTAATATTGCATGACTTTAAACTGATGTTTCTAGGAAAAGAAAGCCCTCAAAGGTTTCTATTAGTTACTAAGGAAACCCTTATAAAAGTCTTATAAGAATTCAACATAAGACCTTGTGGGACCATGGGAACAATTTCTCCAGACAGAAAGGCAGAACGAAGGACTTGTCTCTGGATAAGTTCAGTCCAAGGAGAGAAAAAAAAGATTGGGAATATCCCAGCCTTATTATGGAAGGTTGTGATGGGCCATCACCCGTGGAAATGGTTCCCATTTGTAGGTGACTTTTCTGTATGGCTGAGCTGCTCAACAAGGAAGTTAACTGGTTGTTGAATTGAACTGCCAGACTGAAGATGGGATGATGGATGCTCCAGATCCAAAAGGTAATGTATGAAACAATGATGGACTTATTGCCACTTTCTTTGTTTGTATCCTAGACTACTCCAATATAACTGGATAGTCTAATCACAGTGACAAATCTCAGAAGGTTCGTGTGGCTTGCAAGTTGAAAGATGTTCCCATATCACTGGCATATGTGAAATGCAGCCCAAAGGACTATACCGCTAAGGACCTGATGTCAGGAGGATAACAAAATGCCCTGATAAACAATTTAAATGTTTTTTTTAAAGGTTTGGAGATTATTTAAAACAGCAAGGAAAAAAAAGAAAAAGTGAAGAATTTAGATAAAGAAAAAGGACAAAGAATTTAGGAATGAGCAAGTCTGATTGAAAAGTAATTCAAAGAGTTTAGTGTAAGCTGTGTCCCATGTCTAGCCACAGTGTACACATGGTTTCCACTGCTCTAGAGGGTTCCAGATGGAGTTTGCGCAGGACCTAATTCCATGTCTGTGAATCACAGAGACCACAATGAAAAAACCTTTAGGTATATAAGCATTTACAAAGCATATACAGTTGAGCTTGTAGCCCACCTTTCTCATACTTGGGTCTTCAAGAAAGTTTTTAAATGCTGTAAAACTTTATTCTCTGTTGATGCTGGGAAATACAGATGGTCCTCTGTCCTGAGGCCATTTGATAAGATGATTGTTTGTATTGTTCTGCCCCTTGTTCAGCAAACAAGCCCAATCAGAGAAACAGAAAGGGAATAGCAGATTGGGTGTATTCTATGGTGACTCACTGCTTGATTGGGTTTTCAAGCAGTGGGACATTATTACCAGGTCAAAGACTGGCCACATAATAGACACAGTTGTGTGTGACTTTCTCTGAATCTGGAATTATGTCCTTGGAGAAGAAGAGAAAGTGAATGTCTCCCAGATACTTTTTGGTAAACAGTAAAAGAGTCACTACTCACATTTGAGAAAAGATGCTGCTTCAGTACAATAAGCCGCAGATGTCAAATTCCCACATGATGCAGATCTCAGCTCCATATTTAGAACCAGAAAGTCATGCTCCGGAGTTGAATAATCGCGTATCAAAACAATGTTCCCAGGAGTGTCCTAATTCCCCCTGCTACGGCTGTGATGTGGGAAATGATCAGCATGAATTGAACGAATGCCATCTCACAAGTATTATATATACATTCCCACTGCAATCTGGATTCTCTAGCTAGCACAGAAGTACTCTGCAGTTGGGAATAAATGTAACCTGCCAATAAATGAGAATATTTGCAGCTCAGGGCTGAAATGAGGGGTCCTTGGTGCTCTCTGAGCTTGCTTGTTTTTTGGCAGATGTTTCATTACCCAAACTAATGGGTACTACTAACTACAGCACTAGTTTGGGTAATGAAACTTCTAATGTTTTACCACCAGTGGATTTGTAAATGGCTGACAAACTGTATTCAATCTATATGGAGGGAAGTAAGCAGTGGGGTGCCACAAGGTTCTGTCTAAGGCCCAGTACTCTTCAATAGTTTCATAAATAACTTAGATGAGGGTATAGAAGGGGAAATCATCAAATTTGCAAATGACACTAAGTAGGCAGGAATAGTCAACACCCCAGAAGACAAGCTCAGGATCCAAAAAGATCTTGAGAGACTTGAACAATGAGCCCTATCCAACAAAATAAAATTTAATGTGGAGAAAAATAAGGTTTTACACCTGGGCAGAAAAAACCAAAGGTACGAGTACATCTGTAGCCAAAATCTGACTCAAAAACAGTAACTGTGAGAGGGACCTTAGAGTCTTAGTGGACGATCACTTAAAGATGAGTCAGTAATGTGCTGCAACAGCCAAAAAAAAAACCTAATACAATCCTTGGTTGTATAAACAGAGGTATAGAATCTAAATCACGTGAAGTATTAATACCGAATATGGCATCCAGTTTTGGTCATCACATTACAAAAAAAGATGTTGAGACTTTGGAAAAAGTGCAAAGAAGAGAAACCAAGATGATTAAAGGCCTAAAGACTAAAAGGTATGAAGAATGGTTGCAGGATTTAGATCTGGCTAGTCTGGAGAAAAGAAGGACTGGGGAGGGTGGCATGATAGCGGTATTCCAGTATTCGAGAGGCTGCCATAAAAAGGAGAGGGTGAATTTATTTTTCAAAGCACTGGAGGGCAGGACAAGAAACAATGGGTGGAAATTAATCAGGGAGAGATGCAACCTGGAACTGAGGAGAAACTTCCTAACAGTGAGGACAATTTACCAGTGGAACAGGTTTCCCTCAGTCATTGTGGGTGCTTCATCACTGGAGGTTTTTAAGAAGACTGGACAGTCACTTACCTGAAATGGTATAAGATCTCCTGCTTGAACAGGGGGCTGGATTAGAAGATCCTTCCAGCTCTATTCTGATTGATTGACCCCTCAAATGTAACCTGGCTTTGAATAGCCAAAAATACAGTTTTGCTGAGGATTGCAGCAGCCCATTCCATGGAAGCTGCTTATAAACTGGCCTTGTTTCCATGAGAAAAGTGGAAGTATAATGGAATTCTTGGCAACAACACGTCGTGTTCCCTTTCTTATTGCCCCACATGGCCTTTCTGCTGGGCCTCTCTTTTCCATCAGAAGATTTAAGGATCCTGTTTTGTGCTCAACTAATATGTAGAAGCAAGCATTTATTCCTTTCTTCCCTACTCCTGTGAGAGCGATAAAATTAATATATTGTTAGCGTGCTGTTGGAGGAAATAGAAGATTCTGAGCCAATTTGTTGATTTTGTTTTGAAAAAAAGAATATCTCTTTGCTTTTCTCATTCTTTTTTTTTCAGGGTTTATCCTAAGCTTTTAGGATGTACCTTATTTTCCATGCTAAGACTCCCTCCCCTTCTACAAGAAAGCAAAAGGGCTGAGCATTGGGATGACACTGTGACAAAGCTTTCTGCTTGCTCTTCAACCCAACAGAGAGCAGAAGGCTTTGTTACAGTATTGTCCCAACTGCTTTTTTGTAGAAGTGGAAGGAGCCTTAGCATGGAGAATAAGGTCAATGGTAAAGCTTAGGATAAACCCTGAAAAAAAAAGAATAAGGAAAGGCAAAGAGATATTCTTTTAAAAAAGATCACCAAATCAGCTCAGAATCTTCCATCTTCTCCAACAGTATATGCTAACAAGGTATTAAGTTTTAGGAGGTTATTGGAGCTTATTGGAGGAGTAGATAAATATGGCGGCTCCAAAATTGCTACTCAGTGGTATCTGTAGGGTAGAGGGCAACAAAAATCAGCAAAATGGTTGCTATGCTTTTTTTTGTTTTTTTGAATGAGGGGCGTACATTAAAAAGCTTTGTCCAGCATGGAATCACTTTTGATTGTCATCTCTTTAGGTGCTGCTGTTGTTCCTTGCTAACTATTGTAAATTGAAGTCTTGTTTAGGAAAATGTCCATTGCAGTGATCGTGTCCGGTGTTCCCCACTGCAGACAGTGTATGTGCCCTGTTGGCACTCCTCCCAAGACAATGGATTTGTTGCCATTTTATACATAAATATTATATTTATATAAAAATATTCCAGGTATGGAATTTTCTTCCAACTGTCTGGGTGTCATGCCCTTGTTGGAGTCTGATTCTGAGGGGGAGATTGAGCAGCTGACAGGGAGTGGGTGTGTGGCTCCAGTGGCTCTGGAAGAAATGAGGGAAGGGCACAGTCCGGCGGGGCATTTAGAGGAAGACCCAGGCCCACCCCGTCTTCATCTTAGGGCATGCAGGGAGGAATGGAGAAGGGAGCAACATGGCTTATGGGAGAGAAAAAGGCCCTGATCCCTTTCAATAGTTGCAGCTGGGAGAACACGATATAAGAAAGGCGTTTGCACACAGCACCTTGCTGGAAGCAAAGCGTGCATTATCTTTGTCGAGGCTTATCTTGGTTTTGGTGTCCTCCCAACTGTGTGTTTCATTATCTTTTGGAAGTCTGCAATTTATTATCCTGGCCTGTCGTGTTAATTACTTCAGCGTGGTTTGTGTTGGTTTTTTTATTTCTAATTTATCTTTACTTTGGGTTCAGACTGCATTTCTTCCCTTTGTAGACTGTTTTTGGAAGATTTTGATCTCCAGCCGAGGATAACTGGACATTGGGGGCCAAGTTGGAGGCATTAAAGGGAATTTATCTACTTTTGTGCCTTTGTTATTTTTGTGCCACGCCCCAGGTCATCACAATGGGCTATTTAATCACAGAGAATGGAAACCATATTGAAAAATAAAGTACAGCTGATACAGTCAGACAAATGTCTCAGGATGAAAGATTAGTAGTATAAAAATATAATCCTGAGGATGAAGTCATCATTTGCTTTGTACTGCTGTGTAATGTATATAGTCACAAATAAATCCCTTGCAAATCAATGTTCTCTTAACTTCTTTGTGGTGGGCTGCTACATTAACAATGCCATGTTATGACAGCCTACAAACATCACATATCTAAAATAGCAGGAGTCTTCACTGAATATTTCTGTGCTTTGGGTTACTAAGGGATGATCCTGGCAATGTTCACTGATTTCTCCCGCCCACCCAGGCCAATATAGCTTGTGTAGCACTGCAGTGCGCAGTTGCTAACTAGTAACAGGTTGTATGCAGAAGTCATTGGATCTTGGCTTGGGGAAGGTGATCTTAATCAAGTCTTCTAAATAAATGCTAATCTCTTAATTCATAGCATCTTTTTCAGGTGATTAGTAATACAAAATAAGGTAATAATTAAGTGCTGTGTCTGTATCATTGCTTATAATATAAATATACTTATGCACACATGTATGTATGTTGTTTGTGTATGTGTGTGTGTAGTGCACAAATAACAGAATAAATGTACTGCAGCACCAGACAAGTATCATTTGTATTTGTGTGTCTGTCTGTGAAATTTCAGCACACCTAGCCCTGGCTGAATTGTGGCTTCCATGTTTACAAATTGGCAGACTTCACAAAAAATTACTCTGGTGTCCCCATTAATAATGGCAAATATTGTCTGTACTAACATTTGTAAACCCAATTGTTTCTTGTATTATCCCCTACCTTCATTAAAGTTTTAGAACATAAATATAAATACATATTCTAAACATAAGTGAGCAAAGTTGGTGATGTCCATTTGCATAGCCAAGGGCTTTTCCACCTCTTTCCCCACCCTCTCCTTGTCTTCCTGCCTCAGTCCTTTCATTTTTGTGAAGAGGAGAGGTTAACTGGGAATCTGATGCACTTCGAAAATAACCTCAAGGCCATTCCTGGAACAATTCAGCTAATCCACTCACATCACATGCAGCAATGCACTAACAAGCTGCTAAGTTGTCAGATGTGTCAGTGAATGTGTACGATTGATTCAAGAGAAACAGATGAATGTTTACAGAGGACAGTTGGCATTCACTAGTGTATAGCTAAAAGTGGGAAATTGGAACATTTACTTGAGACAATCATATGTGCATGTTGATTGGAGCCATCTATCCTCCTGCGTCTGTATGTGTGTGTGAGACAGAAAGATAGATTTCCTTTCTCAGATACAGTCTGCATCAATCCTCCAGGGACTTTTCTGCCAGAATGAGATTCAGTTCTAGAGAAATGCACCATGATGGATAGAGATTTAGTGCCCTGATGAATTAATGACGGTATGCTGCTGCTCCCATCCCAAATAGATCTGGGTTATCTTTATGGTCGGAGGAGATAAGGCTTCACATTCACCTCCCTGTGTTCTCAGTGGAGCCTGTCTCAATGTGGGCAAGATCCTCAATTGGTTTTCTTATGCAAACCATCTGCTCTCTTTTAACTTCCAGAAAATCAATGTAATCCCACATTCAAAGAAAGTCCTGTCAACGTATTTTTGGTAAAATGTTTTATTTCAGTTTCTGTGGTCTCCACATCCAGTTGGACATCGCAAAGAAGGACTTTTCATCTTCCTAGAGACAGACATACTGTACTGCTACCTACTCTTACTTCAACTAGGCTGTTGACATCCTATCAGAGGATCAAACACAATCCACAGGTGGCCCAAAATGCTTCGGGTCCTAAGACTAAAACTCCAAATGCCCCCACCAAGCTCTTACCAATTACTATGGGGCCCAATACACAACAAAGTTATCCAGTGCAAATCCATTCAAGTGAACTGCGGTACATCTAGACCAGGGGCTCAAGCTCAGTTCAGAGGAGTGCTGCATGGGATTAGTTCATTAGCTTGAGGGCCTCACCCTTCAAGCCTTCTCATGCCGTGATTCAAAAGTATCTAGGAAGTAAAAAAATGAAGAGTATTGCGCCATTAAACATAAATTTATTAAATATAAAAAGTACCGTGAAACAGAGCTACTTGCAAAACAGTGCTGCAAAACAGCTATTTCACTTTGGCTACTTAGCTGGCAGCATTTTTCATTAACTAGAACACCAATATTTGGTTTTTCTTACTGCGTTGATATGCAATATTTCTTCATGATCATACCTAGGATGATATAGAGTAGGAAAGCCATCCCATTAAGAGCTGTCCAATCCCTTCTTTCTTTCTTCTCTCTGCTTGCTGAAGGGGGACATCTTTCCTTTGGTCTCCCCCACCCCCCATTTCTCCTCTCCTTTTCTCTCCTGTGGTCTTGCTTGCTTGCCCTCTGTCCTTCCCATGCTATGCCCATCAGACAGAGCTTGCAACAGGGCAGACAGCTACAACCCTTCTCCCAATTGCCTCCTCCTTTCTATCCCAACCCCAGCCTCCTGACCTCTTTTTCTGGCTATGCTTTGCTTCCTTGCTGCTCCCACCAGCAGAATTTAGCACCACCTCAGAAAACAGCATTCATGATGCAATGTGAGAGCAACTAGGAGACTCAGAAGGGCTGCGCTGCTTGCAAGAGAGACTTTAAGCATGTTCTATGAAACTTGTGCCCACAAGGAGAACTTGTGAGGTCATTGGGCTGAAGTACTTGCTGGGCTGTTCTTCTTCTCCTTGGTGCTCAGTGCTCTGGCCTTGCTGGGTTAAGTCTTCAGCACCTACAAAGCATGGACTTTTGCAGGCCACAGAAAATGATTTGGAGAGTGGTAGTTGTCCCCTAGGCTGCAAGCTTGAGGTCCTTGGTCTAGACTCTATCCTATGGTTTGGATTTGTTCATTTCTGCCAACTTGAACAGCATCCAAAATGCACTACCTGATGAGACAGCATTCAGACTGTCTTGCTTTGTTTAACCAAACCTGCCTAAAAGAAAAAATTGGAGCCCCTGCTCTTCTCAGCACCAAATTCTACTAGCTGGACAAAAGCTTTCTAGGGGTCTCTTTTGGCAACTCAGTCTTTCAACACTGTATTAAACTCAACCTTGCTTGCTCCAGCTGAAAAACTTGCCGTTTACAGGCGGCTAGTCCAAAGTATAATCTTCAGAGGTGTCCGTTTCTGTTATGGGTTCAATCCCATACGTTGGCATTGAAGTGGCGGTGAGTGCATTTCCAATTCCAAAGGTACTTTTTCAGCTCTACCCTGTGTTCTATCAGCCCACCCCACCCCACCCCAAATGTACAATACCACCCATCTCTAAATGACACAGGATTTGTAATGTTTCAAGTTATAATAAAAAAATAAAGAAAAAACAAGCAAAGAATCTCTATAAATTTTTCTCTGGTTTGTGAAGTGGAGTGCAATGTTTCCTGTGCCCCCATCCATGCCTGAAATGGACTGCTCTGTCTCTCTTCGACAGCAAAAAAAATTGTTCATTTGATTCTCCAGGTGTTTAAAGGGGAAATGGACTGTGCTCAGTTTGTCAGACCTCAACAGGTTCGAGCTGATTGAGGTGGACCCGCATGAGTTGGATGCTGTTGAGGATTTTCTTCTGATGACCAACCAGGCTGATGCCAATGCGCTGGATATCTCTGCAAATCAAAAGAGAAGAAGATCTCAGCCAAGGTTTTGGCACTGTCTACTTGCAAACCCATTCAGGCCACTGTAGCCTGGCAGAACGTTGGAACCATTTTGCCATCTTCACCTCTTCCATGGGTAGGAGTGCTTATTGCCTTCGAAGAGAAATTTGGTGAGGTACACTCCTTATCTTCTCACAAGGAATAATGGCTACTGTAGAAAAGGGGATTTGTATGGTATTATCATGAATGGTTAGAAACTGCAGGCCGCATGTTTTTTTGGTGTGTTACCTTGGAGCATGCCATGACTTTGCTGCAGATCATAGAACAACAATGACACTTCCCCCCCCCCAAAAAAATATTTTGTTTTTATCTATCTAATCTATAGAGCTGTTCATTTTTCCAAAAGTGACTCTGGATGGCATGCAAGCTAAAACAATGGGAAGTGGGGGAAATAATAAAACCACCCACCAGCTAATTACAAAATTTGTATCTCAATGCTTTTATGACAAAAATAGGCAAAATAAACCAAGATAGGAGCCAAATGTACTCTAAAATGAAATATTTCATTCCTGAACTTTTTAAAAAAATCTATTTCTGCCCCTTTGTGACATTCAGATGCCCACTGAGATTCTTAGATGTTGAAGGAGAAAGGCAGGAGAAGGATGGCCCCAATCCCCGAGAAAACTTTTAATCATGCTGGATCCAAAGGCTCTTATGTTTAGATTACTGCAACTTGTGCTAGATGGGGTTGCCTTTGAAAATGACTGGAGGTACAACGTTTGGCTGCCCACCTGCTGCCCACTGAAAACCGGTACAGCAAAGGACATCTCAATTGCAGGGGCTGTTTTGGTTGCCAGTCACCTTCTGGGCCCAATTCAAGATGCTGTTAAAAAGCTTTTTCTGGCATGAATCTTCATTACTTCTAGAATCACCTAGTATTGGTGAAGTCTGCTTGCCTACTAGTTTGTGGCCAAGTAGGCACCTGGCAGGTATCCTTTCCCTGGGATGTCAAAGGGGTGGAGCCTTGGAATCTAGCACTGTCAGTCAAGTACTTCATTCTAAATAGCTTGCACTCAGAACATGTCCTTCCTTTTAGTATTATCATTCATGATAAAAACTGCCTTTTACAGAGCCTTCTAAGCAAAGGGTGCCTTGTAACAGATGGCAACACTTTAGGGGAGATTAGAAATTTGTTTAGTTAATGTTGTTGTTTGCAGGTGTTTGTACGGTACTGTTGTGTTGTTTCAAGGATGTAAATTGCCCAGAATCTTTGAAGGAAGTGGCACACAGATGTGCCTTATGTACAATATAATCCCTGCTGAGCTAAAGAGATGATTCTGGATCAGAATAAATCAGCTTCCTGTGTCATTTAACATTTCTTCAAAACCTCAAATAATGTTTTATTGACGTTTCCACCATATACATATGAATGTAAAATTAATAGTTAATTGGATGAATAGCAGATTAATACTTGCATGTAACTCTTTATGGTGGCCTGCGGGCCAGATACGTCACATGCAGGCTATGCCCACCCCAGCTCCGCGAAGGGAAAAAAATGTTGTGATACATCACGTGATGGCAATGTAACACATGAGTTTGACACCCATGACCTAGGGCCATTTACAGAAAAAAAAAGTTGCATCTATAAACTATAAATGATTTTTAAATGATTTTAAAAATGATTCTATATGCGTCTGAATTTTTGATGAGCTGAAAGACAGATGGCTATATAAATGTTTTAAATAAATAAAATACTGAGTAATAGACACTACTGGAAGCTCTACAGCTAATGCTGGCCAAGGGAATGCAAAAACATAGGGATGGGTCATGTGTGGACTTCTAAATGTGTTGTACTACAGTTCCCCAGAATCCTGGTCCTGTCTGAATTTACAAAATCACACATTCTAGATTCACGGTTCCTTAGTGCTTACTGTGCAGCATATCAGAGCGTGGCCTCACCAAATAACAGCACCTGGCCAACCTTACCCAGGCTTGAAAAGTAAGTGAGATCACCTTGGTAATATTTGGATGGGAATTCAGGGCTTCTGAATAGATTAGATTTTAAGATGAAAAAGATATCCTGGACAAGTTAAATTTATTAAATTAAATTTACAATATACTTTTATAATTTTATAAACTTTTATAATCTAATACTATACATTTATAATACCATAAGCAAACTGTTTTACAGACAAATGTACCTAATCCTGGCATCAGACTTTAGATCAGGCTTTAGATTACAATCATATCATTGACTGTGCTGACATTTGATAAATGAAAGAGAAAACTACTGTGTTTTCCCGAAAATAAGACCCTGTCTTATATTTGTTTTGCCACCAAAAAAGGCACCAGGTCTTATTTTGGGGGGATGTCATCCACTGACTAACCTTACTTGCGTGCGTCACCCATGGCCTCCTTTTCGCTGTCAGTGGCCTTCGGGAACTTCTTTTTCTGTGGCTGGCAAGCCTTTCTTGAAGGCCTCTGCAGCCGATAACAGAGCTCTGGTTTGATGCGGAGTTTTGTTATCAGCTACAGAGACCTTCAGGAAAGTCTTGCCAGCCTTGCCTTGCCGGCTGCAGAAGAAATGGGCTGGCAAGGCAGGTATTGGGGTGTGTGAGACCTGGCTACAACTGTCCAAAAGTAAATAGTAGGGCAGCTCCACCAACCCCTTCCCACCCTAGCTTAATTTTTACCTGTGCACTCTGGAGTGGGCAGGATCTTAATTAGGGTTTATTTTGGGGGCAGGGCTTATATTGGGTACACATGTAAAAATCAAGCTAAGACTTACTTTCAGGGTAGTTCATATTTTCAGGGAAACAGGGTACCTGGCCTATCATAGTATATTTCCTTGCCAAATATATGCTTCCCATTTGCATAGGGAAAAACAGTATCCAATTCTGTACACACAACCCATGTTGAAATGCTTTTAGTGAGTAATAGAGGTTCAGAAAGATTATTTCTTCTGAAGAAATAGTTAAAGGCCCAATGATTGCACGGGCAAGGAACGTAAGGCACAATATCAATCTGGAAGACTGGGAAAGAATCTGGAAGCACAGTTATAAAGTAACAAAATCGGCGGTTTATAAAGAAAATCAATACAAAATGTGTTATTGGTGGTATCTGGCACCTTCAAGGTTAGCTAATATGTAGCCAAACCTTGCTTTGTTGGAAATGTAAGCAAAGGAAGGGTACCTTCTTCCATGCTTGGTGGCCTTGTCCAGAAAGTAAAAAATACTGGAAAAAAAATTAGAATTTGGATAAAAGAAATTACAAATATTCAATTAGAATTTAAGGCCGAAATATTTTTTGGGGAATGATAAAAGGTGATTATGCTAAAGAAATGAAATACTTAAACCAGAGAATAAAAAGATAAAGATTGGGGAAAAATAAAGTGGTTAAATTAAGAATATTTACCAATAATAGGAAATGAGTATTAGGAAAATTGTTTTTGTGAGGGAAGAACACTGTCTAATTGATTAGAAACATATATGTTCTATGTGTATTAGTTTTATGTGAATTAGACTTGTTTTTCACATTGATCTTTTTTGTAATGAAATGTTGTATATTATGTATTGTGTGTGTGTGTGTGTGTGTGTATAATAAAGTTTATTTTATAAAAAAAGATGTTCAGAAAGATATGGCCTTTCTTTTGAGAAAGATAACTCATTTTTTCTATTCTCTTGAAGAAGAAATACCTCTCTATTTTTCAAATTACACCTAAACTAGAGGACATTTTGACCCATGCTCTGTTCTTTCTTTTCAAATACAAATCATATACCATAATTATAAAAACACAAAGAGTATGTAGGTATATCCATGAAAGCCAAATGTGTGCTTATCTGCAGACTCCATCGTACTGCCACATAATGGTAGATGCAGTTCTTACTCTAAAGTCATGCGTGAGATGACATCAAATGTAGTCAGGCCGGCTTGGTCAAAGTTGTCCTTGTAACGTCCCATTTTAATGGCATCCAGCCATTCGTGGGCATTGGAAAGTGAAGGGAAGTCTGGGGGTGAGTTGCTCAGTAAATGTTGGGACGGTCTGTAAAGAAGAAGAGAAGAGGGACACTTCAAAGAGCACAAGAACATACTCTGATATTCAAAATGCTGCAGGAAAAGTGGTGAAGCATGTGACTTTTGAATCATGTGAAAGACACTATAGGGAATTGCTGCCAACCCCAGTTCTGCCAGGTACATCTGCCAAGTAACCCTGAGGTCTTAGATGGGTTTTATTTGTGCTTTCTACTGGTGCACCTGATACCTGAAGAGGTTTTCAATGGAATTTAAACCATGTTGCTAAAGAAGGCTCCTGTTATTCCTCTTCTAAAATATTATATGTTTTGCTTTTCTTCCTCTCAGTTTTGGACAGAAATAAAGGCACCTTTATGCATTCAAAGTTGAAAAACAACTATGTACAACTAAGGACTCCTCTCTTCTTTCCCGGCTCTGGATGAAAGTTTGTAATACCCATGGGAAAATGTCTCCATGCCAACAGGATGGACTTCCTTCCTCTTTTCTTCCTCTCAGTTTTGGACAGAAATAAAGGCACCTTTATGCATTCAAAGTTGAAAAAAAAAACAACTATGTACAACTAAGGACTCCTCTCTTTCCCTGGCTCTGGATGAAAGTTTGTAATACCCATGGGAAAATGTCTCCATGCCAACAGGATGGACTTCCTTCCTCACTTCTGAATTCATCTAATCTTGGCTGCATCTTTCCCCAGGGAACTCCTCTTTGTTGACCCCAAGTTTTTAGTTGTATGAAGCTGAGAAAAACACATGGGAACATAGGAATTTCTAAAGTATTATTATCAGCTTTTGTTGAGAAGGTTCCACTATCACCTCATCACCACCAGAGGCAGAACGCTCTTTACCAATTTCATGTTTTCACCTTTGCTCATTAGATACCATGATCATTTCTGAGACCCACACCTTGCTCAATCCACAAGCCATTGCCTTCAAGAATTTTCCTAATTTAACTGTTCACCAGACAGCTGTTCACTTAATAATCTGAAATCTGAAGAATCTGAAATCAAGCACTCTATTAATAGGCTGAGAGTAGGATATGAGCCACAATACTCTTGTTTCCCCCTTATCTCACCTCTTATTAGTGGGGAATATTCATAAATTGCAATGTAAGAACTATCCAGAATAGCTTAGATTCCCAAACTCTTTCCAAAATCCAAGGAATTCTCCTCTTTCCCAAGGAAATCCTGGTCATGTCCACATGACTAACTCATCTACCACCACTACAACAAAACATTTCCCATCCTGACAAATACATTTACTGGTCGTTTGCTATTGGTGTCCATGCATTTGATTCCCTTCACTAATTTTACCCATTGCAAAGTATTTAAACACAGGGTTCTATGTAATAAGAGTTTGCATACTTCGTGTTGACTCTACACGTATAACTGGTATTAAGAATTTTTTGATTATTGTTTTCTTTGTCCAGAGGAAGTATCAGATTCCAAATTAATAACTAGAAGGTATGCTTGATTTCTAAACTTCAAAACACAGCTCTTCCATCATCCCCTCCAATTTGTGGATTACACACTTCCCTTTCTACCTGCTATTTCCTGTGCCCGTCGCTTTGAGAGCAGATGGTTTGCGAATCATCTTGTCCAGGGCATTGACTATCTGCTCAAATTTGGGCCTCTGGACCCGTTCTTTCTGCCAACAATCTAACATCAGCAGGTGCAAAACAGTAGGGCAGTCTGGAGGTGGTGGAAGACGATAATCCTGGTCGATAGCATTGATTACCTACAACAAAGGAAGAAAAGCATAAGGACATGCTCCCAGTAGCATATACATGAATGCTATCCAAAAAGTAAATATCCAGTTCAAAGCATGAACTTTTAGTGTTTGCGCCACATTAAAACTTACATCCTGATTGGACATGTCCCAGTAGGGCCTCTCTCCATAGGACATGACTTCCCACATTACAATGCCATAGCTCCAGACATCACTTGAAGATGTAAATTTACGGTACTGGATAGCCTCTGGAGCTGTCCAACGAATGGGAATCTTGCCACCCTATAATTTTTAAATAAAAAGAAGAGCAGTATGCATCAAACAACTAACTCTCAATTCAAGACAAGTCCACTGATATCAAGTCAGTTCTTAGATTTAAAAAAGTAAGCGAATAGTTTTAGAAGGATAGAAATAGATTCCTACTGATTTTAGTAGTAGAACTAAAATTCCTACAGAGTGCATTTCAAAACAATGGCAGTTTCATTATATAAAACTTGCGACAATCAAAAGAAAGGCTATGTTTGCTGTCTTGAATTTTTATAAAAATAAGAAAGGTATAAATTTAAAAAGTAAATACCATTAAAATGTACCTAATTCCTCAATATAAAGAGAAATAGATCATATTTTTCACTTTATTTAGATGACTGATAACTTTTGCAGATAGACTCAACCACGAGATGGGTAGCAAAAAAAATTAATAAATAAAAATAAGACAACACTGAAATATAGCACAATGTAAAAATACAGAAGGAATATTTTAATATAACCTGATTATTACAGATTCATGAAAAAGTATTTTCTTGTATAAAAACTTACCAAGGCCCCAGTGTAGGTTGGGTTTGAAGCATCATCTTCTAAGAATCTTGACAAGCCAAAATCGGACACTTTGCAAACCAAGTTGCTGTTGACAAGGATATTGCGGGCAGCCAAATCCCGGTGAACATAATTCATATCTGAAAGATAACGCATGCCGGCTGCTATGCCTCGCAGCATGCCAACTAGCTGCAACATGCTGAACTGACCTTCCTTTTGCTGTAAGTTACAAAGAAGAAAGGAAACCTTCTATGACATATTACTATATAAATGTTTTCTAATTTCTCACCTGCATCAGTAGTGTGACAATCCCAATGCAGACTGAATAAGATTATACCAAATAATTACAGCTTGGTGCAAGATTCAATTGCACCTGACATGTGTGATAGGAAAAGACTCAAGAAGCTATTAGCTTTTCTGAATTTACCATTTCCAATCTAGTTCTTTCTAAAGTGCAATATTTGTGCTTGGCTATTGCAGGTGAAGCTTCTTGTTTTTCTCCATTAAAAAAATCACCATCACAGTGCAGCATTAATTCAATCCTAGTCTCTGTCTGATGGGCTTTCTGTTTGGAAAGAGCATTTTAGGATCAATCTCTAGAGTGTGACAGCTCAAAACCAGGCATACCAACCTCAGTGGAAATTGGATAAAGATGCTAGAAGTTAAAAAAAGATTAGCAAATAAATACAACAATATGGAAGCTTCAGGAATCTTAAAGAGCTGGAGATACTAGGAGATTATATTACACAATATATATTGAAAACAGTGAAAAGATAAGCAGTTTATAGACTTTACAGAGATGTTGTCTGAACAGATAAAAACCATTGCGTTTAGCAATATTGTCAAATTAAATGTATTGGAAGTAATTAATATCTTCAATAAAAAGGGGGCCACTTGAAAGGAAATCATCTATGAGTCTAAGAATTCTGATCCCCAAGTAAGTACTAGGGCTTTACATGCTTTGCAAATATATTTCAGAAGTAATTGAAACCTTGGAGGAACATTGCATTTCAGTAATACCAGCATCACATTGGATTTATAAGGCCACCAAAATAAATTACTCCAGGCAGCGCCGAGTATTAAAACATCATTAAAAAATCGAAATACAAATCTATACAATTCAACCAAACCTCCTGCTGCGGTAAAACATGCATTAACATTAATGAGTAGATTCTTTCAAGCCTTGCATTTTTTTTTCAGGCTTGCACAGAAAAAAGAATTTGGCTGATTCAATTAGTAGCAGAGAAGAGATGTGCTTGAGCAAGATCCAAAGCACTTTACCAACTCCAGTTTGATGTTACTTCTGAAACCAACATCCATATGCAAAACATGGTTTCTAGATGTTTTGGAAAAAAGTTATTGAAGAAAAACTATGAGAGATGCCACCCACATCTCACTGACCACCATGGGTGGAATGAACCAAGAGGACTTTGGGAATAGCAGTATTTGAATTTCTCTCCTTCCTACCCCTGTCCTGATTTTCTCACTCCCTCTATTAGGAGCTTCTATCCTGTTATTATATTTCCTACATTAAAAGCTGCAAAGCACATTTGGAAGATGCTGAGGTAGTTGTATAATTTTTGACCCTTATTTACATGAGAAGCTGATGCACCGAGAAAATCCTAGTTTGAAAAAGGCAGAGGACTCCTTTTCTTTAAAAAAACACAGGCAATAGAAATATAAATATTCTGGATCCTTTTATTGTCAATTGGATTTTTAAGTCATGAGTAATTGCGAAAGTAATTTGGATTGCCTAAATTGGCAGAATAGAAGTATATTCAATTAAAACATCTCTTCATGTGGCAATCTAATTCAGGTACTTTAGCAGCTTCTAAAACACATGAATTAATATGGAATTTTGAAACCTGTTTCCACACCATTAAAAAAACCCCACATTCTTGTTTTCACAACTCACTGATGAACACAACCTACACTGGCCTTCATGGGAAGGAGACCAAAATAGTCACTAATAGAACTAGATTTCTAATCTTACAAGAATAGAAGATCTTCAGGCTATAAAATTTATTTTGGAAACTTGGAATATTATTGAGATCTGATATAAGAGGTAGTAGGCCCAGTGAGATCAATAAAATGTCTGAATAAAACAAAAACAATCTAAATCTTAAATTTTATTTATTACATTTTAAATGAAATATCTCAATTTCAGTGGTTCTAACTCTAGTCAGAACTAAATCTCTGTCCAATTCATCAGGTTTAGTCAGTCATTTATTAATATTAATTTAGTTTTAAAAGCAGATGAGGTAAACAGCAATAGCACTTAGACTTATACACTGCTTCACAGTGCTTTTACAGCCCTCTCTAAACAGTTTACAGAGTCAGCATATTGCCCCCAACAATCTGGGTCCTCATTTTACCCACCTCAGAAGGATGGAAGGCTGATTTTGTAAACTTTGATAATAACAACAAAAAGCTTTATTCCAGAATATGTATTCCTGATCGTAGACATTAAGTAACAGTTAATTATTGGGAAATATTGAATTAATTTTAGTATGAACATTATATGAATGCCTATTATATATACGAAGAACCAATTATATGGGATTAAACATAACTTGAGTAAAATTTCACTGCTTATAGTCTAAAATTAAGGACTTTATCTTTTGTAATAGATTATGGTATGAATGCTCTTTTAAAATATTATTGCCCTGATTTTATTGTAAGGACATTTGGTTACCTATTGAAATAATCGGGGCAAACAATAACAAGGATATATAATGTTTGAATAGAGTTTACTGCTTCTCTGAATCTTTCGGTTAAGAAAGAATTAACAGAAGCTGGTGGTTCATATAGGTAAGGATCAACAAGAATACACTGAAAATAGTCTAATGGTGAATTTAATATAAAATACATTTATACTTCTAAAACATGTTAGAATTTGGGAATATTAATACATTTCAAGAAAATATGTGTATCATAATACTCAAACTTAAATGCTATTGTAAAAACTAGTGTGTAGTATGAGATTAAAAATCTGTGCAAATTCTTTAGTGACATGCAAAAATAAAAATAACAACAAAGATAATAGATACTAATATGCTTTTTGGTTTGGATCTGAAAGAGCCTTGGTGGCTCAGGCTGTTAATTGCCTGCACTTAAGTTCCAGCTGCCTACAACTGCTGTAGGCTCGAATCCCACCAGGCTCAAGGTGGACTCAGCCTTCCATCCTCTCGGGGTAGGTAAATTGAGGACCCAAGATTGTTGGGGGCAATTAGCTGACTTTGTAAAAATGCCGCTTAGTAATAAGCAGGCATATACAATGGAATGAAGGCTATTGCTGAGCACACTGGGTTGCATCCCAAAAATTGTAAGCCGCCCTGAGTCTCTGGAGAAGGGCGGCATATAAATGTAATTAAAAAAAATGCTCATTCTGTAGTGCCTTTTAAGTTGATGGAACAAATTTAGCCATAAGTAACTTGTTAACACATATTTTATATGCTTGATCCCAAGAGGAAAACATTTATTTTGATCTTGTTGTGGCAACTATATCAAGGAGAACAAAACACTTAAGCAATAATAAGCATCCACTGCCGAATGAATGTCTAAGAAACATTTGGGATAATTTATTATGATAAAAAACCAATTTGTAAGATTAGAGTATGATTAGGGATGCATATAATCATCTTAATTTATTCTGTTTTGAAACTGCAGATAAACAACAAATTATTATGTTATTCATTGTCTATGATTTTGATAAGTTTGTTTTGTATAATTCTTAATTAATTTAATAAGGCAACACATTATGAATGCTTACTATGTATTGTTGAATAGTTAATATTGTAAGACACTGGCTTCATCTTTCCCCACATCTGGAAATCTTATTCAATAATTCCTTTGACTTTGGAGTTTTTGTTAGTGATCCTACCAATATTAAAGTATATTTTAAAACTATAAAAATGCCACAACAGATGCAAGCATAGAAAACTGAGTTCAGTTTCTTTAGAAGCATGCATTCATTTTTAAATGAATATATTCACCAGAATATATAGAAGATTATATCTTCTGTGCTTGCAAATGAACTCCAGAGTACATGTCTGTATACACATCACACAATCCCTTTTCAGAATAAGCAATATTATGCAAAGTGCAGAAAAGGAGTAAGAAGAATAAGTCAAAGAAATTAAATCCATTGAACAAGGAAGGAAAGAAAAATAAGCTAAATCTAGCTTATAATAAAATCATTCATGCACTGTATTTCTCCATATCATGCCAACCTTGCCAACCATGATTGCTTTTACAGCAGAGAATCATTGCTTTTTATATTGCCTGTTGTATTTTAAAATTTTTGCCTCTTTCTTTGGGCTGACTGCAGTACTCCATCCAGTCATGATTTCTCGTTCTGCCTCCTGACCCAGTCTTCCTTTCTTTTTTTTTCTTTTTCAATTTGATCCTCATTCATTCTCTTCATACAAACACATCTACACAATTATTTCATGTTTTCCACTTGCTTTTGTATTCAATCCATGTGCATTTGAGCTCCTGTTCACTCTAGTCCCTAGGTATATCCCCACTGCATTCAAGTTACTTTTATTGTCTTCTGACGTTACCAACTCTCACTCTCGTATAACAAAGGAGAAGGAGCACATTTTTATACATAATTATTTTTACTTTTGGAAAGAAACATTCCTTCCAATATCTAGTATACTACCCATTACCTTTCTTCAAATTTCTCCTTTCAATTCCCCATATTTAGTAAGTACTACCTTATTAAGGTATATTAGGCAATATTTATATACAGAAATTCATCTCCTTCTAGTTTTTTTCCATTTATGCATAACCTAAAATACTCCATCCTTCCTTGTCAGACACAATTACTTGGGTTTGCAGTACACTGTAGCACAAGAAGAGACTCTTAACATTTACAGCAAATAATTTTATCTTATTATAACATAGCATAAATATAACCCCAACATAAACTTCGTACAAAAGCTTATAAGTGTTTACATCCTCAACCAGCACCACTTCAATCCAATCCCACCATAAGCATTCATTATATGTATAACCATAAACACATTACACAAAGATGGAAACATGGTACATTTTTTGTTTTATTCCCTGCTTAGTGCTGAACCATTTGTAAGCCTAACATTTATTCTTATACATGCTCCCAAGGACAATATGTAATGCTTCCATTATATACTGCCCTTATTATATTCAGCAACCAACCTTCAACTCCAGCCTCACATAAATGTCTCAAAAATTCTCTTTGTTATCAAATGTACAGTAAACATTTTTACATTCATATTTCTCAGTGACTTGCTGAAGAGCAAATATCTGGTCTCTCTTCCAAACCTAAGGCTGCAAATTTTACCTCTCCTAACCCTTCATTAGAATTCTGCCAACACCTTGACAGGCATATTTAACAACTGAAAGCCAGTATAATTTGTACACTCACTCTTGTTCCCATTCCCTTCACAGAGAGGACTTATACCAGCACTCTTCCAAATGTCAAGTAGAGATGCAGCCTTCACATCTGCTTTACACAAATCATTTAGCCACTTCACAAGCAAATCACATCTCAATTTTAACATTTCTCCAGGTAAAATATCTACAATTTTGTAGCATTACCATCTTTCAACATTCTTACAGCATTATTTATTTTAAATTGAATTATATTAAAATATTTATAGTATTTAATTCCACTTTTGACATATAACTGTTATTTTTATAAATTCCCAATCCTGTAGATCCCCTTCCCCCGTTAACACATGCCTAAACACATATTCCAAATAAAGAGAACTTTTTCTAAGATTCTCAACTTTTTATTTTATTTTATGTCTCTGTCTTGAGTCTCTGAAGAATCCAACCTCTTTTCTGTATTGCACTGTAATTTCCGCCCTTATCATATCCTTTCAAGCACATTGAACCATTTCCCCCCAAACCAATCTGATTCTTCCAATCACTGCAGTATACCACGGCACTGTTATTAACCTACGAATTCCTGTTTCCATACACTCAACACAGCTTAGAAGGCACCAATGCTGTGCTCTTCTATAAAAATAGGTCCCCTTTGTTCAATTATAGCTATTGATTGGTTGAGAAATATCTCTTGGTTATGATTGAATCACATTCCTTCAAATGACATTTCCTGCTTCTTTCCAGGGAAGGGCTTGTTAACATCCAGTAGCACAGGTTGTATTTTGTATGCTTCATGTTTTACTGATTTGTCATTTCTTTGTTTAAATTGTTGTGACCCGCCCAGGGCCATTGAATGCTGGGCAGCATACAAGTTGGTTGCACAATCAGCCACATGTTTAGACTGGATTTGTCATTTTTGACTACCTATTAAATCTTTCTGAAGGACCTGGGATAGGCAGATGTTGTTTTGATGGTGGAAAGGTATCATTGCAAGATGTAAGCTGTTCCAGGCAAAGCTACCTTTTGCGATTGACCGTTGATGATTTTGTCAATGCCGATGGTATTCAAGTGGGGCTCCAGATGTTTTGCAATTGCACCCAAGGTGCCTAATAGTACTGGCACCACCTGTGCTTTCTCTTGCTACTGCCATTCTACTTTTATTTGGAGGTCTTTGTATTTTGTGATTTTTCTCCAGTTCTTTTTATTCTATTACCGTGTTTCTCAGAAAATAAGGCTGGGGCTTATTTTCTTTTGACCCCCGAAAAAATGGCTAGGCCGTCTTTTCAGGGGTGACTTAATTCCCCACACCCTCACCTAGAGCCCTGGCAGCCACGCCTCACCACCAGCCACTCCTAATGGCCGATCATGGCGGAGTGCGGAAAGCTCCCTACCCCTGCTGCAGACCCGAGTGTGGTGCTGGCTGCAGGTCGGGTCAGTAGGTGGACGGCAGTGGCAGTGTGGATGCCTTGGCGGCCATGACTAGTGAGTTCCTCCCCGCCCTTCTCCCCCCCCCATTTTGCATGTTTTAAATAGGCCTAAATTTTGGGGGAGGGGCTTAATTTCACCTCTTGCCTAGAAAACATGCTGGGCCTTCCTATTGGGGGCGCATATTGTTGGAGAAACATGGTAGTTCTCTCCAGGTATTACAATGCAAGAACTAGTAGGACAACAAAATGAAGAAGCTAAAATGCTCTGGGATTTTAACATTCAAACAGACAAGCATCTGCTAAAAGTTTCTGTTCTAGAATCTACTGATATGGTGAAAAGTATATGCAACACAGCATTACTAATATCCATAACCCCCATCTACCATTTTTAGACTTGTAAGCTGCCAAGAGTTATTATGGAGTCAGGTGCCTTCTAAATTTAAGAAAGGGAAAAGGAAATGAAAGGAGGCCTGTATATAATTCATGAAGGTTCTCTCTCCATAGTCATATAAGAGTGCATGTTGGGCTACAAGGAGCTATCTCTAACCTTGATCTCTTGGACAAATCACCAGAGACCTTACCTTGAGGGAAGTTAAATGATCATTTTCATATTTTATGGAACATAAATCTTGGGACTAAATTACTGAAAGACTAGTTTTGTCTTTTATTGGGCTGTTTGATTTGCTTTTATTTTCCCCACCAGCAATTATGTTTTGTTGGTGTCACTGACTTTCAACTGTAAGATTCTTACTGGTGGCACCATATTATATGGCTTGTTACATGATAGTTACTGAGAAATGGTTCCTCCCCTCCCACAATCCCTGACTTCTAAAAGGGCTTGACACTATGTTTGCAATATCTATTAAAGGCAAACTTCTTTTTGCTCAGGCCTCCCTCTTCGCCCATATCAGGGGTTTTATTGTTTTATTAAAATTTATTATAGAGATGCATGCTGCTGTATTATTTTACTGAAATTGTTTTCCTATATCTTGTATTTTATGTTATTCTATTTAGTATACTGCTTGGGCATGACTTTAATGATGCATTCCTTACAAATGCTCATAAGTAACTAAAACAAGTAAATAATAATAAATATAGTAGATGTAAAATGAGTGGGAGGAAGTGAAGCAGGCAAGGAAAGGGGGAACTGAGATGGTCATACCCGGAGGAAGGAATCCAGAGAGCCATTCTCCATGAACTCGGTGACAATCATGACGGGACGGCTCTTGGTGACTACACCTTCCAGGCGGATGACATTTGGGTGCTCAAATTGTCCCATGATGCTGGCCTCACTTAGGAACTCCCGCCGCTGCTCATCGGTGTAGCCGGCCTTCAGGGTTTTAATAGCCACCATGTATTCACGCTTCCCTGGAGGCTTCAGGCGGCCAAAACACACCTCTCCAAATTCTCCTGCCAGGAGTAAGGGATGGAAAAGGCAACACATCAGCCAAAGGAGGAACTGGTGCTTGCATAATTTAAATGCAAAGGGAGGTAAGACTGTGGGCCCTGCTGCTTTGTGAACCAAGCACTTCATCACTTTCTGGAGTTTGTTTCATTGGTAAGGTTACTATAGTACCCAAGTTCAGGCAACACAATTCCCCCTTTTATCTTTGACACAGATTTTGACTAACTCCAACTTCTTGAACTTCGGCACAGATTGAGGTTCAGTCTTCCAAGTCTTAGCTGAACAATCTAAATATTTTCACAACTGATACAGTCATTGGCTTGCTCTATCTGAGAATGCTTTTTTAAAATCAAACTTGACAACTGTAAGATGGGTGGACTTCAACTCCCAGAATTCCCCTACCAGCATGGCTGAGAGTTAAAGTCCATCTATCTTAAAGCTGCCAAGTTTGAAAAACACCAGTCTAAGAACTCAAGCAGCAATTTGCCTGAAAAACCCAGAATCAAACAAACAAATACACACACAAAAAAACCAAAGCTCTAAAGCTCTTTCTTGAAGAAAAGAGAAGCTATAGTAGATTAGGAGCCTTCTGCTTATTCAGGAGCAAAGAATATCAGAGAATAAGAAGAGCTCAGTCTTGAGGTTAAATTTTTTATTTATTTATTTATTTTATATGCTGTCTTTATTGTTTTTACAAATAATTCAAGACAGCAAACATATCCAATACACCTTCCTCCTACTGTTTTCCACAAAACAACAACCTTGTAAGTTTTTTTTTAAAAAAAATCATATTTATATGCCGCCCTTCTCCGGAGACTCAGGGCGGCTTACAATTTTTTGGAGCATTTTTACAAAGTCAGCTTATTGCCCCCAACAATCTTGAGTCCTCAATTTACCTACCCCGAGAGGATGGAAGGCTGAGTCAACCTTGAGCCTGGTGGGATTCGAGCCTGCACTAATTGCAGGCAGCTGGAACTAAGTGCTAGGCATTTAACAGCCTGCACCACCAAGTTGAGGTGAGATGAGAGTGACTGGTCCAAGGTCACCTAGCTGTCTTTCATGGCTAAGGTGAGACTTGAACTCTCCTGCTTTCTAGCCTGGTGCCCTTAAACCGCTAGACCAAAGTAGCCAAAAAGAGTACCAGACCTTTACAGGGAGTCATTTCTTACCCTTGTATAATACAGCTTACTTTTTTCTTCCTGCAACTGGCTCTGCCCTTTGCAATTCTGGTAACTGTATATATTTTGTATTGGTGTGGGATTACATCATGAGGAAATGATTCCTATCCTATTTCGGCAGCAGGTGTGAACTGAATAAAATTCTACCCCTTCTTAAATAATGGGCAAGGGCTGGAGGGAAAGAATAGCTGTATCCCCTCATTATGGCACAGTTCTAGGGATGTGCAGAGCTTCAGATCTAAAGGAAAAAAAATGCTACATTGGGGGTGGGGCAATCCTAGGAAAATATGCAGTTAAATTAACAAGCTCTCAGCAGGGTGCAACAAGGGCTTTGAAGCCAGCATGAAAGAGCTGTCAATGCCTCCTTACCTCAAAGATATATTTTCCTGAAATATATGTGAGCTGAGGAAAAGACACATTTTTATAATAGTTTTATTAAAGATTACAGGTACAACAATAAAAACTAATACAAACTGGAAAAGCAGAAGAATAAAAAGGAGTAGAAGAAGCAGAAAAGAAAGAAAGAAAAGGGAAAACATAAAGAGAAATGGACAGGAAAGAAAAACAAGAATACAGTAAAGAAAAAATGGTCATCCAAAAATATGCATCTTTTTAAGGAGGCATCAACCATATACAACCCACCAACTTTGAAGCATCTTTTCTGTTTTTGGATCTGAAGCACAGCACATTGTTACACACTACTTTTCTTAGAATGTACCCATTTTTAATGTCTCCAACACCTAAGATGAAGCCTGCATGCTGAAGATGCTGTAATGCCACTTGAGTGAAGTTCTATTAGTCATTAAAAAAAAACTTTGGCAAAAACAGATAAATGGGAAGAACACCTGACAATTAGGTGGAGCCTTGTCAACATCAGTAAGTTGCAACCCAACCAAAAAGAGCAGGCTTAAACTGCAGGGTCACAATGAAAGATTTAAGGCTCCAAGTGAGAACAAGTGTACTGAAAAATAGGGGTTAAGGAGCAAATAAGATAGCAGAGATTAAATGAGAAAATATTACTTCATTACCTGATCCAATAACTTCCTCTATCTTGACAAAAGATACATCAATTTCCTTGGCAAATTCCCGAATGGCTTCATTGGGGTCTTCATAGGTAGAAGGGTCAATGTAATATTTGACCCCAAGGCCTGCGAGGGAGACCACAGACTCCAGAGTCAGTAATGAGCTTGAGAGTATAGGCAGCTAAAGAAAGAGGAGATTCTCAATCACCTACCCCGAGTGCTTATGTACTGTTGCAGGCGATCTGTGTATGGAGTTTCTCGTCTCTTACTGTGGAAGAAGAAAACATAGAAGGAAAACTAAGATAGGATGACCTTCTTAGATGCATCAGGTCCAAAGGAGCTATGAAAAAGGGGCAGGTAAAAGCAATCAAAATTATGTTGGATGTTGGAAAAATAATCATATTACATGAGGACAGAAGAAGATCATGAATATCCAATCATTCTATATCTGCTCTTAAGTTATGCATAGGTCATATTAAGTATAATGTCCTTTCAGTATAAAGGAGTCAGAAGGAATGTAGAATGTAGAAAATTACTCATGGTAAGGATAGAGTAAAAAGAGAAAAGACTGATCTCTTTTTTTATGATAGCTAAATCTGAACTTCAACTCACTGATTGTAGGATACACAAATAAAATACTTCACAAAAGGGCCAATAAAATATCAGCATAATACTTAGCCTTAGCAGAAAGTTGCACTAAATGACCATTTGATCATCCAATGCTGTGACCATAAAATATGCCATTGGTTTAGGGGAGCAATTGGAAATTGTAATACTGGAAATAATAAGTCACATATTTCTTTATTCAATATTCTTTGAATTTTTATTGAAAAGCAGTTTTTAATAAAATCCTAAAACAGTTTTAATAAGGATGGAGGAAGAATAGAGGAACAATAAATAAAAGTATGTAGTACAAACTTAACGTTGGCCAGTCTGACCTGGCACAGCTCTTAAGATATTCTTAAGTACTGAATGGACACAGTGAGACTGTATAATGACAATGACACTGGCAATTCTATTAGGAATTTATATGATAATCAGATGTAACATAGGCTCAATTTGTGCACTTTTTACTATTTGTCTTGATGCAAGAAACACATATCCACTTATACAGACAATTTATGCTCATGTTCCCAGTAAGGTGCTATAAAGGGGACCCCATGACTATTCATTCGGTGACAAGAGTTCATGATATATCTCTAAAAGTTGCATTTTGAACAAGATTTTCAATGTATTGGGCAGAGTACCAAGTCAGGATATGAAATGGATTTGATTGGAACTCCTGTGTGCTTTAATAGCCTTTAGATTAGGTGAATAATTATATCTAGTTTTGAGATTTGGCGATTGAACAAAAAATAGTAACACATTTCAATTGAAGTCGGAATGAAGATTGGAACTAAAGACTCAAAGACTCTACTTTCAAATAGCTTGTTTATTTGGTATTTTAAAGAAGTTTTAAACTGATCTATAACAGAGATGGGGATTTGTATTTATTTATTTGGCCTAGGGGGAAATTCTTGGGGGAAACTTGCTAATAGTGGGTAGGCCTGAAACAGGAAGTGATTGGGGAACCCATTATTTTTCTGATACTCTGTTTATTCTCTTTCTGGTAACTTTTTCTGTCTCACCAAATGGCAGATTGCTAGGTAAAGGTGAGACAACTCTTACCAGAAGTCTAAACTGATTACTTGCAAGGGCTGTTGTCTGCCTCTGAATTATAATGGAGATGTTTCTTCTTCAGGCTTGGAGTCACATGACTGGTGATATCATGATGTCACAAAGTGTGTGGAGTTGGACAAACATACATTATCAACGTGTGGGTCTGCGGGTTATAGTAGCAACGAGTTTTGCACAGGCTTATCCATTTATTCTTTTATCCCCAACACAGAAAAATGTAGCTCATTTGGAGGGAAGGGTACTGTTTAAGAGTGTTCTGGATGCTTTAAACCTTAACAAAACTTAATAAATCATTTCCATTATTTCACATTCCCCTTCCCCCCAAAAAACATTAAAAAAAGGTTTAAAGGTTTGTGCCATGAGTATTGTGGAACTGCAAATGGGTTGCCAAAAGCAGCCTACAGATTGTCTACCCCTTGTTTACCATTTTCCAAACATATTAGTAGAAAGAGTATGTCTACAATTGAGGACATATTGACCAAAGGTTCTCTTCTATACCTGTAATCCTAACTCTATCACATTTCTCCAGTTATCTCAAGGTATGAATATGAGGTCAAAAGAGAACGGTATGCCCGTCTTCCCCACAAATACTATATCTGGTTTCCAACTATCATTCTTGTATAAAATGTTGTTTAAAATGGGGCATTTTAATATTTTATAATATATTTGGATTAGATATGATTTTGAATGATGTTTTATATATTGTATATATATATATTGTGTGAGCCGCCCCGAGTCCTACCCGGAGATGGGGCGGCATATAAATCCAAATATAATAATAATAATAATAATAATAATAATAATAATAATAATAGGAGGAGGAAGAAGAAGAAGAAGTAAGTAAGTTACAGATGTAATATGAGAAAAAAATAGCAGACTGTCTCTCCCAGTAGAAGTCTAGGACATAATAGGATTCCTGTTTGAAAGCAGCTTTCCAAAATCATGCTGTACTCCCTTACCTGGGAGTAGTTTTGTGTTGAATCAACAATATCTTTACGAGGGTGAAAGCAGAGTACCCACCTTTTAAAGACAATGGCCAGGATGGCAATGGCAGCAATTACCATGAAGGCCAGCCCACCCAATGCTGAGCCTACAATAAGTGGCAATCGATCCTGCACCATCTCAGAGCGCTCACCTGTCAAAGAAGGAAGGCAGTCTGTTAGCTTCTTATATATAGTCTTTATTGTTATGAAACCCTCTAATACAGTCTCAACATTTGAACACACTCTTCCAGAATGTTGTTAAGAGCTCTGCAACTTCAGCCACCAACATTCAGAAAGGCCCTCTTTCCCCTGCCTGTAGCACCCAAGTCTGTAGAACATAGAAGGGTCATAGTTATGCTGACCCCCATCTGGCCCCCTTTCCAAGTTAAGTTTTTCTCTAAGCAACACATAGATGTGGGTCTGTCGATTTAACTCCAAACCTCCATGCATCTTTACTTTATCATCTAGCAAAATATAAGAAACCTTTCAAATCTCTCAGCCCTTCTTTCGGACTCTATCACACATACAGCTGTATTAGGCCACTTTATTTCATTCATTTTTAAAATAAAATAAAAATCAGGTCTTTTGGTTGTCAATTTTGCGAAAGCTCTTCCTTCCTTTCCTCAAAAATACTTCTACACAGCTCCTGCAATTGATGCGGGAGACCCTGCTGCCGATAACAGCTTCCCAGCGTCCCATGCGCTCCCATCAACAGGGCCTTCTCCAGGTGCCATCGACCCGGCAATGTCGGTTGGCGGTTCCCAGGGGTAGGGCCTTCTCGGTGGGAGCACCCACCCTATGGAACCAGCTTCCCCTAGACCTCCAGGTGGCCCCTGACCTCCGCTCCTTCCGCCGTGGCCTAAAGACATGGCTGTTCCAACTAGCCTACCCGGACTGATGTGGGGGGGAGGGTTTTAAATGTATTTTAATTGGCATATTTATGAGACCTTTGGTTTAATTGTTTTTTAATATTTGTATATTTGTATTGGATTGTTTTCTTTTGTAAGCCGCCCTGAGTCCTTCAGGAGATAGGGCGGCATATAAGTCTCATAAATAAATAAATAAATAAATTTTATCTCTCGGGCTAAATACATATGCAGTTCACATGGTCACAGTTGACCAAAAAGTTCTCCTGCAAAAGTCACACTGAAATCATGAAGCTTGTTCAGGATAATTCCTTATTACATTTTGTCTGAAATGCCTAAGTGTCTCCGCATACGGAAATGATGCAATACTTGAAAATACATAAGCAGATGGGGACTCAAGGTGTACGCTAGCCTGTTAGGTATGTGAAGGCTATAAAAAGTTTATGAGGCACGAGCAAGAGAGCAATAAAAAGAGAAAATCATTCAAGTAAGTACTGTGTGAGCGTGAGAGAGAAGTATTGATAAATCTAGATTTGGAAATTCAGAAGATGTCTCACTTACCTCCTACAAGAGTCTGGAAATACATCTTTCCACTATATGGCCCATAACCCACTGCTGTCCGGGCTCGTACTTGAAAAGCATATATCTTCCCTGGGCTTAGACTGGAGATGGTGGCCATATTAGTCTCGCTGGTTAAGGTGAATGAAGTGTCCTCATCTTCTGACTAGGAATCAATACAGGTTGATCAACTTCTTCAACTTCAGCAATGCTCTATTCTCAGATGAATCCACATTTTTGTTATTTAGTCAAGTTTCTTTCTTTCTGCCCAGACTCCTGAACTACTCATTCAAATTACCTACTTCTGCCTTTATTCTTGAGGATGGATAGCTAAAGAACAATAAAAATGTTTTGCATAAGGGAAAGAGGAAAAAATGTTCCAAGGATGGCTTGCCTGACTTTGGCAATGTTAAACTGTTTCGCAACACACGGCTTCCAATAAACTCTAAGACTCTTTCTTGTTATAACTATTTTCCACCCCATCCTGGTAACATGAAGACCCTGAAATGAAAATGTGGTGGGCAATAATAACAACGCAGCTCTTTTCCATCACACTAGTGGCCCATTCAGGAAATGAAATTTTTCTGGTCTAGAAGCTGCGGAATTTTATCCTTCCCATGTGGGTCCTTTCTGCTTTGTTTATTTCTGGAATGATACAAGATGAGATTCTGTGGTAGTGGCACCTTCCCAACTGTTTTAGTAATATAAAAAGGGTAGCATGTTCACCTCCTAAACAGGAGAAGAAAAATTAGGGGAAATCCATTACAGAATCTTAAATTGATTTTAAAGCCCCTACTGTCTACTCCAAAAGAACCTGACAACTGTAGATTTCTATCACTGCTGAGAACTTAGTAGATGAGATACAACTTTTCTGGACCAATCCTAGTTTCTTGATAAGGCACCACAACAGTTGTACTTATTAAAATTTATTGTGTAAACTTGCTGTAGATGGCAAAAACAGAACTGAAACCAAATCTCAAATGCTAATTTTTAACTCTGGTCTTTTTTCACCAGTTTACCTTGTCAAAATAGCGCAGTTGATAGTCCAAGATGATTCCATTTGGCTGATCAGGCTGTGGCCAGGACAAAGTGATACTGCTTGGGGTGCGACTCACCTGATGCATCATAGGGACAGCAGAAGGGACTGCAGTAAAAAAGAAGAAAAAATTGGAAATGCTTTGCTATTAGGGGTACTATGAAGAATTCCAGCTTGCCAAAGCTATTGTCACCCTGCCTGCTTGCAATACAATTGCTACAAGGTAGGATGAACTGCATTTCTAAGGTCTGGATCCTGCCTGGAAGACTTTAGTGGAACTCAAGATTGCACTTGGCATGCCAGAGGGCTAGGCTGGCTGTGCCTGCTGCTTCATTGTGAACAATGACAGGCAAGGCAAAGAAGCAAAGAACATAATTATTTGGCAAAGCACAAATATCCCTGCCCTCTTTGATTTAAAGTCCTTCAGAAAATTTGTGCCTTCTTTCTAAAGCTACAAGTTGGCAGTCCTACATCTAAACTGCATAACACATAAGACTGCAAGTGTATTTGCTTGGGTACAAACCTGTAGACAACTTTAACACTAGTAAACCCTGCAAAAAGTGTGCAACTAATCCATGGTGTGTATGCCATGCTGAAAGATCTCTGATACATCTTTAATCAATAGATTCTAATCAGTAGGCCAAAGCGATTCAAATTGAAGGGGCCCTTGACAGTCATGGTCCACTATTACATGTGTGGCAACTAAAGGTATTTGGGAGATGGTCCTCTCCTGTTAAACTCCATAAGGAAGATCTATTGAATTGACTGTGGTTGTCATACTGCAGTTTTAATATGTACATACTTAAGTCAATAGTGTAACTCTTTCTGGATACTCCTAAAATATCCCAGATTGTTTTAAGAAGCTGGGCTGACCCTTTACAGAATTGCCACTCATACATTTCAGGATGCCTGAAAATATTGTGGGATGGTGGGAACTAGCGGGCGTGTATAAGTGCACTAATGTGCCTACTGTCCCTGTCCTATTGTTTCTTTTATTTTTCTTATATGTATTCATTTCATGTATTCACAACTATCTTTATCCTTATACTTATTATCTTGTAAGCGATTGACAAAATAACTAACTAACTAACTAAATAAATAAATAAATACATACTTCCACACACGAGGCTTAGAGTGCTTTTCACAAGCTATTTATGTGAATGTCAGATCCTTCTCAAAGTGGAATATTTAAACCAGAAAGCAAGCCATTTGTAATTCAAATGCACACTTTGGGCAATGGAAGGTTTACATTCACATTAAAACCAATTCACGGAGGGGAAAAAAATCTCTCTAAGCCTCTTGCATGAATATATCTATTGTTAATTTGAAGAGGCTTTGAAGGATTTAGCTGTCTTGTATCTGTTCTTTCTTGTTCTTCCTTTACTGTATATTTTTAATATTTGGTTTTATTTTTATTTACTTTACAATATTTTACATCACCCAATTATAAAAAATACAGGTGATGAGAGGTGGAAGAGTATATCTGCCAGGCAAAATTCCTGAGCTTAAGAATCCCAGGTGCAAACTGTGTTCTCGGTTTATAATTTATTGTTTCATTAAATGCAACCTCTTAATATGGCATGTATTGCAAGCAATATGAAATTATCTATCACCTTTATATCCTACCCTTTCTCCAAGGAGCTCAGCTTGATGTAAGTCTGTCTCCTCCGCCCTCCCCACCATTTATTCAAAATACTGTTCAGACTTTCAAGAGTCTTCCAAGAAAATTCTCAGCCACCAATCTTTTATCCATCTTACTCAGTGTGTAATATAACCTATGCAATTTAAAGTGGCTATCTTCCAGTCATCCCATATGTTATTTCTTCCTGAGAATCTTCCACTTTTCCCTAATTTATATTTCTGTCTAACTGACTCTAGTTCTCCTTCTGATATTCATGGCTGTATTCCTCTGGGAGAGCTCATGTTAAATGTTCCTGGCAGTCGGACCAGGAAGAAAATCATGCCAGGTTTGTGGTGGTTTCAAAGAAACTAGAAGTTAATCTGAAGGCCCTAGTGGTGTGAGGGTTTAATTTTCAGATCAGGTGAATGTAAAAGGTGGGATTGTGCATTATTCTCTGTAGAATCTATCCTATGCTGAAATAATGAATGGCATAGTACTGAAATGGCCACAGACATTCTTTTTCTCATTCCCTGAAAGTCCTAATCCCTGTCTAATCCAGCCATATTCTCTGTGCAATCAAAATACATTTTGTTCAGTGGCTGAAAGGTCGCTGAAAAGTAAGAACTCAGGTTTGTTTGTTTTCTACCTCTTGTAAAATATTAGAAAAAGAGGATTTGTTTTCAGCAAAAAGATAGAGGTGTTTCTCAGCTTCTTTCTGAATAAAAATAATTCAGTGATCACACATTCCTAGAACAGGGGAAAGCAAACAACATTGGACTATTGTCATCTTACAGAAAGCATAGTCTTGACATTCAAAGTATAGATTTTTTTTAAAAAGAAAGGCCATTCCATGCATGATTTTTTTTTATTTTTCAGGAAATCCTTTTCCTAATGAATTATCTGAATAGACATTTCTGAACATTTCACCTCAACCCTCATAAAAGAGCCTACAGTTCATAATATAGTCCTAATTAAGTTGCCAACCAAGTCTTTGGATATTTTGTTCTAAAAATCCATGAATCTAACATTCCTAAACAGCAAACTACTCTGCTCCCCCCAGGTTATGTTAAATTTCCAAGAAACAGAGGATTCCATGGAGCATGGCTTACCACCACTGAACTAACATTTGCTTGGAAGAAGTAATATGAGAAGGCCAAATATAGAACCACTGCAGAACAAGAAATTACAGCCTTCCAGTGTTTGGGGGGAAATCTTACATACAATTCTGTAGCCTGAGATCAAGAAAGTTGTTGCATGATTAAGATTAAAATTAGTTTAACTAGCAAACTTGGAACAATGTGAAACCTGTGAACACCTGGCCCAATTGGTAAATCTGACAAGGCAGCAAAATCAACAAAGGTGTTTGTTTTTTCCTCAGTGCTAACAAACATAAAAGGAGTGAGTTTAAGTTTTTTTTTTTTCAGATGAACAAGATGAATTTATTCAGAAGAAAGGAAATCAAAGAGGCTTTAACTAGCTTATGCAAGCATGAACCAGTTTCAAATAATATAAATCAAGTTTTTTAAAAAAACAAAAGAATGCTGAAATGTTTCATGTACTTCTTGTTTTTTATTCTTCATCTTGACAAGAATGCTTTCATCTACTACTATTATTTTTATAAAATGTATGCCATTTTTCAAACGAATGAAGATATATATATATAAGCATGTTCCTGATCCAAGGAGTTTATTATTTGTGATATACTGGATTAATCCAATTCAATATACTTGGAGCTTGGTGTGAAAACGATCAAGATATTTTCTTTCTGTCTGCATATTTTTCTGAATTGGTTCTTGTAAATAAATGAGCAGATATAAATACTTTGTTTTAAAACTGGTAATTACTTTGCAGTTCTGGTCTGTAAAGAAGTAGTTTATATAGCTTATATAATACAATATATGGTATAAAATGAAGGCTTACGGTGAAACAGATAGTGAAATAAATAAATGCAAACTATACTTGAATTTTAAAATGTAAGTAGCGTGGAATGGAGTAAGCCTACCTAAAATTTCCACTGATTATATATGGTGTCACATCTGTATGAATGTTTTGGTTGGATGCTTATGTGTAAAAGAAATTAAAAAGCTCTGTAGTCTAATAATTATTAATGCTTATGCACATTATAAATGCAGATATACTAGAAAATGTCATTTTAATACTCTTTCAGAAACAGCTTTGTTTCTATAAAAAATCATCACATTCCAATTCTTTTTTTTATTAAGTTCAGATTTCTACCTTCTATATAAAATATATCCTTAATTCTTTTGTGTATGGTATCTGACAGGAATGGTATATATCTTTAAAATAAAAAAAAGTCCCAATTCCATATCAAAATGCAATAAATACCATCTTATTTGCTATGAATGTACAGCAGATCAATATCTCTTTCTGTCCCCTCTTTGTTAGGTTATTTTTATGGGCAGTTCTTACGACAACAATGAGTTCAACATTTCTGTTGCTAAGTGAGACATTTGTTAAGTGAGTTTTGCCCTATTTTATCTCCTTTCTTGCCACAGTTGTTTGGTTAGTAACATGGCGGTTAAGTTAATCTGGCTTCCCCATTGACTTTGCTTGTCATAAGTTCTCAAAAGGTGAACACATGACCCTGGGACACTGCAACCATCATAAATATGAATCAGTTGCCAAGGGGATGAATTTTGATCACCTGAGCATGGGGATGCTGCAATGGTCATAAGTGTGGAAAAACAGTCATAGTCACTTTTTTCAGTGCCATTGTATCTTCAAATGGTCACTAAATGAACCGTTGCAAGTTGAGGGCTATCTCTACTTAACCAAATGAAATACGTCTTTTGTAGCATTTCTGTATGTCTGTATAAATACACGTACAGAAAGCAGCTGGTATACAAATGGCCACAGTTGTTATGGGTCTATATGAGGTGAGGAAAACAGCAGAGGACTGAAGAGGGAGGACGAATAAATCCAAAGGGAGAGAAGTAGGAGTAAGCCTTCACTACGAAGGGCACATTTTGAAGCTGAATTTCCTCATCTTTTGTCAAAGGATCATTGCTCAATTGTAGAGCACATGCTTTGAGCCTAGCATCTTCTGGCACAGCTCAGAGAAGCCCTTTCTCTGATATGCTGGGCAGCCAAAATCCATCGAAGCAAAGGATACTAATTTGGGTGGGCGAGGTAACTGATCTCTTAAAAGAATGTTCTCTCCCTAAATTTGGAAGTTTATTTTATTATGAGGAGATCATACCAAAGGCTACGTCGTCTTCTTACATTACTTGTTCAGCAGACACACAGCGCTGATGTAGCCTTGCTTAATGTTCACCCCACATTTAAAACAACAGGAGCACCGGTTTCAGCAAACGGTGCAAGTATCAGTTCCTCAATTAAGTTTGGAATTTCTTCATACTTTACTGAATGCAACTTGAGTGCAGCACGAAGTAAAGAGTCTGCAGTGAAAGAACAACGGAGTGAAATAGGGTAGAACTACTCATGCCTAAAACTCTAGACATCTCAGTTCTAAAACAAAACAACAAAGGAGGCTCCATACAGTACAGGACAACTAATGCTAGTAACTTTAATCATAGATCTCATGACAAGGATCTTTCTAGCAAGGACGATTTTATCCCTACCTAATTTTTGTAAGCAAGTACTTTTAACCTTTGAAAAGGGAGTGGGGGAAGGACGTGATGGCTCAGCGGTTAAAGACAGTGAGCTTATCAGCTGGAGAGCTGAAAGCCTGTAGTTTGAGACCTGAGCTACATGCAACCGAGAGAGCTCCCGTTACTTGCCCCAGCTCCTGCCCACCTACCAGTTTGAAAGCATGCAAATGCGAGTAGATTAATAGGTACCACTTTGGTGGGAAGGTATCAGTGTTCTGTGCGCATTTAGCATATAGCCATGCTGGGCATATGATCATGGAAATTGTCTTCAGACAATGCTGCCTCCTATCCTATCTTACCCAGGGGTGTCAAACTCCCATTGACATGACAGTGTCACATCATGTATCAGGACTTTTCCCCCCTTCGCTAAACTGGGTGTGGAAAGCATGCGACGTATCTGGCCCACAGGCTGGGAGTTTGACAGCCTTGTCTTATCCTATCCTATCCTAACTAATTCTATCCTATCACAAAATGAACATATTTAGAGCACAATACATCTGTTTGCACAAGTTATGATTTTGTACATAGTATCATGAAGTATTAATACTGCTTCTGAACTGTTGAAGTGTAATGCAGATAGGCAGTCAAATTGCATCCATGCACCCATAACTGAGAGAAACTAGCTTGTGGATCTGCAATTAAACAGACTTTGCTTAAGCCTCCACAACAATTTTATTCTCAGTTTTAGAATCTGAGGATCAGCGGTGTATGTACGCAGCACAACTGTAGAATTCATTTTGTAAATGCCATTATCTCTTGAATACTAAGCATGATCACTTCTCATCACTACTCTAACTTTTATACTTTCCTGGTAAGTTCTATGTGCATTGGTATGCAAACTCTGTGCCTAAAAACACTTTGATAATTAGCTGCCATAAACCATCTCTGAAGATCTGCAGGTCCTCAGTGTGAGCCGGGTTTTTTAATAAAAGGATCAGTGACTGCCTGCCTTCAGTTTGCTGTTTATCACATTAGGGATCATAAACTTTAATAAGTGACTCTTGTACTGCAGTCAAGAAAACCAGATGGTAGTTAACTACTCAAAAGAAATGCAATTGAATAATGGCTAAGAATTACTAATGATTAGCTTTACTTACTTCCTCCATTATTTGATTACTCAGGTCATAGCAGGAGATATATTCTCTTTCTCAGGCCCTCCCATCAAAAAAAGAGAGCCCATCATGAGTTTATTTTTATCTGATTTTTTTTTCCACTGTGGACGCAGCATATCATATGGTGGCTGCTTTTGCTCTCTCCTACAACATGTAGCAGCTATCACAAGGTCATCAGTTTATACATTTACTTCTCCATGTCCCTGGCTGTCAATAGCAGAGGATTTTTCAAGGTTGCAGCAAAAGTAAAAATCCTATATATCATGAAGGAGACTTGATCCAGAGGTTGCCATTTTCAGAAAGACAGACAGATAGACAGACAGATAGATAGACAGACAGACAGACAGACAGACAGACAGACAGACAGGAAAAGGAAGGAAGGAAGGAAGGAAGGAAGGAAGGAAGGAAGGAAGGAAGGAAGGAAGGAAAGATCTGCTCTGAGAACACTTAAGAATGTGACTCAGCATAGTTTTGTTTCAGCATTTATAAGTATTCAAAATGCAGCTCTTCATGCAAATGTCCCCTTCAAAACAAATATTATTGGTGAAGCTGCATTATTATCACTGAGATTAAGGAACCATTTAAGGGATGAATTACAATGACTTGTCTAGATCCAGGCCAATTAGTCTGCCTGAGGAAGAAAAGAGTGATTATGACGCTGAGTAGTATATAGAATACCTATTTCCAAAAGCCATATTCAGCAACATTATACCAAAACCTAGAACAAATTGGAAGAATAACTTACACATTTAATAATTTCATTCTAACTATCATATTCCTCATTCCCTAGTGAAATGTATAATTCATGGGATATATTAAACACAGCCCTTTAATCACCAATAAGGTATGACTCAACCCTAGTTAAATCTGCAGTATAGATTCCTGAAAATATAAAGGGACATTGTTTACATTATACCAAACACAAAAAGCCAATATAACAAGGAATAAATCATGATTTTCAGCATAACCAAATGGAATTTGAATGCGTGAGGAAAATAATAATGCACATAAACAGCACCACTGTGCCTCTTATGCAGCTCCCATGGTTGCCCCTTCAGACATTAAACTTTATCTGTTCTAAGCATTAACTTAGTTTCTGCTTACACTTCAGCAGTACTATCACTGTCAAAAGACAAGCTCTCTATTGTTTGCCAGCTTTAGTGCCTTCAGAGGAATTTCAGAGGAGTTTGAATGAAGACAAATGATATACCATCTGCTAGAGGTACACGGTTAAGCAGATGGGACAGCATAAGTAGCAAACTTCTGAACACAAGGAATGAGAGCACTTCTGACTAAGCCAGCTCTGCCCTACAAAAAGACAAACAAACAAACAATCCTGGGACTTAAGTTCAAGGAAGGGTATGTATTTACAACAGAAGGGAGCGAATAATCCTCTTGGTGAGGTACAGAAATATTTGCATTGGGGAATCAATCTATTTATTTCAAAGTTTGGCAACATACAACCCCAAGGATGCTAAAAACAGCATTGGAAGCCCTTCTCATCATGCCTGATGAAAACCAGCAAGTGAGCGTTTTGCACTTCAAGGCAGGGAACTCATAAAAATGATAGGGTAAACCCTAAAACATGTCCACCCCAGGATTATAAAGATAAAACCAAGAACCGCATCCCCACATACTGTGCACCCTTTCTTGTAAGCATGTAAATCCAAACCCTTTGCAGCACTAAGTTTTCCAAAAATGGTTTGTATGGCCCTTAACCATTTCCATGGCTTGTTATTGGAGTTTCAAAAAATATATATTTTAAAAGGACACAGCATGAAAAAAGCATTATGAAATTCCTAGTAGGACAGCACATATGGCTGGTAACACGTGTTTGCCTTGATGGGTTACAATTCAGTCTACATTATTAAGCAATATATCATGTGTCTAATTTGTTCCCTCCCATATCTGTATTTCTCAGCCAGCAAAAACAATCAGATGTAGCTCCTCGGTAGCCCCCTATTCTGTTCTCTTTCACAGAAAACTCTGTGCTGCTCTCTCTGTGTAAGACAGTGGAGTGTTCATTTATTTTAAGCATGGAAACAAAAGCGATGTAAAGAGGTAGCAATCACTGGGAGTATGTATGTACGTATATATGTACAGTATGTATCAGAGGTGGTATTCAGCAGGTTCTGATCAGTTCTGGAGAACCAGTACAGAAATTTTGAGTAGTTTGGAGAACTGGCAAATCCCACCTCTGACTGGAGATTTTACAATATCCTTCCCCTGCCACGCCCACCAAGCCACGCTCACAGAACCGGTAATAAAAAAATTAGAATCCCATCACTGGTATGCATGTATGTATGCATGCAAGTATAGATTATGTGCCATCAAGTAGTTTTCAACTCACACTGACCACTATATAGTTTTTCTCCATGACAGTATATCAATCAATTTTTATTATGGTCACAGGCCAGCAAATAAAAGCATTAACAACAATAATAGAAAAAATAAAAATAAAAGACAGACAGAATAAAATATTGCAATTGGTAGTGGGCAGTTAAAGTTTAGCTCAGGGGTGTCAAACTGGGTTTCTTAGAAGGCCGGATCAGCATTGTAGTTCTCCTCTGTGGGCTGGCAGGGAGGGGGGAAGAGACAAAATGGATGCCTCCTGCAGCACCCTGCCGGCCAAAATGGGGTGTGGGGGCACTGCATACAGCCCCCTCTGCCCCGTTTTTGCCCTGCATGGTCTCCTGCAGCACTCTGCCAGCCGAAACAGGCCAAAAATGGGCCATTTTCGGCCAGCAGAGGCTCTGCGGGCCAGACCTTTGATATTTCCAGGCCAGCCCCATGGGCCGGATTTAAGCACCCCACGAGCCAAATCCGGCCTGCAGGCCTTGAGTTTGACACCCCTGGTTTAGCTAATTTTACATACAAATAGCAGAATTTGGTCACATTCAGAGAAACTACTTCATAGTGATCTGATAATAGTGTTGTTGCACATAAATCAGTATTTCCTGGATAGTTTATCAGGTAAGATGTTATAAATTGAATCATTGAGTCCTTATAGAAGTATACAGTATAGCAAGATGTGAGCTATAGTTTCAATGGCCCCTTGTCCACAGGGGCACAGTCTCAGCTCATATGGTATTTTTTGTATTGGCCCTCCAAAACTGCTGTGGGAAGTATGTTGCAGTGCGCTAAGGTTAATGCCCTTTGTTTTGGGGGTGGTTATTTGATATAAATATCTCACTGCTTTAAAAAGGGGCGTTTGACTGCTCAAATAAACATTCCTGATCTTCTTGGATTTACAGATCTTTAACATGTTGTTTAGGTGCACTAAGTACACATTCATACCACATCATTAGAAGGCGTTCCCTGGTCCATGAGGGAATATGTATGCAAGTCTTAAAATATAATTGTTAAATAATTACATATGTAGATAACGATATTGTGTGTGTATATGCATATGTGCATGCACCTTCAACTTCGTATTCACTCCTGGCAACTGCTTGGACATGTCCCTGCCGCTTTCTTGGTGAGAGTTTTGGAAATGGTTTGCCATCGCCTGCTTCCTTGGGTTGAAAGAAAAAAAAACTGCCCCAAGGATTCCCAGCTGACTTCATGTCCAAGGCAAGAGTAAGACGCAGCCTCTCAATTTCTAGCTTGCTGTCATAATCACCACATCAAATGGTTCTCATAGAGAACAATCTTAGCATTTAAATTGATTTCTGTTCCTCTGCTTGCTTTAAAAAACCTTTTTTAATGTGACCCTGGATTATTTTTTTCCCATGCTGGTTCATGTGTAGTTCCCAATTCGATATGGCCTGGGCTTTACATCTGAATGTGTCCATGAACAGATTATAAATGTCAACATTGATATACAGAGGTAGATATAATACATTATCTGTCTTATACTGTACATTTGCCTGAGACAGGAGAGGGCAGTGGGGGAAGCCTTCATGATATAGAACTCTTTGTGGCTTAGCAATCACAAATTGTTCCTGTCTGCTTTACTGGTTACATATTAATGAGTTTGTCTATGCATTAACTGATGAAAACCTTTCCCTAGCACATATTTGCTTGCTTTTTTCTGTACTAGAGCAAGAGAAATTAACATAGCTCTATTTTCACCCAGGTTTATGCTTATTCCTAAAGATTCCCTGCTGGCTATTTTCTCAGCCTGGCTTGCTTTATGACCCTTAAGCATCAGTGCCTGTGAATGTTACTGCCTCAATCTGAAGTCCTCATCACAGATTGGCAATTCTTCTAGCTAGATTTCCAAATCCCACAGTCCTGACTCAAATGTGTATAAGGGACTCTTTTGGCAGGAATAAGCAGGTTCCTGTGTCTGCAGAGAGCCGTGGCAGCTAACTCTCATTTGGAAGGCTCCATTGGTTTTGCAAATATTTCTGCATACTCTAGCAACTGTATCTGATGGACTTAGAATATCGCTCTGGGGTTCAAACTGAAGCAAGCATTAAGGGAACATTCATGTACTAGCTTGTATCTTGCACATGGGGCCATTTTACACACTGCCTAACAAGGTAGGGAAAAGTCATGTGCACCATGGCTTTTGGAATTCTTTCCAACATATAAAAACGCTTCTGTTCCAGGTCATGTGATTAGGAAGGAAAACGGGCTTAGAAGACTGAAAACAATCCAAGCTGTTGTCCAATAGTCTCTGCCAGAGTTATGCATGAGGATTTTTTCCCTCTGCAGTTCCCCAGCTGAACTGAGTCTGTTTTTGAACTCAGTCTTTCTTTTGTCAGCTTCTTCCTCCATACCAACTTTGGCTTTGTATTATTCTGTTTTCAGAGACTTATCCATATGACAGATAAACGTGACCTGACGACCACTTTATGTACGTACTTCCCAACATTCAGTTGAATTGGCAAATAAATAAGCACAGAAATAAGCGCATAAAGCAAGATGGACATCCAATTTGATGTTATTTCACACGGGTATCCATAGTGGGGTATACAAAGGGCACAGCTTTGATCATGTGGACACAGATGCACGTTGACATCATGGATACCACCCCGCAGAAATGGCAGTTCTTGATAGGTGAAATACACAATACACAAAGCCATGTCAGTTTTAAGTGCATGTGCTAGCTGAAATTATGTTATTAATAATGCCACACTATTTAAGGAAGGCTGCTTTAGTGCTTGGTACTGATGCCATATTCCATCCCTCTGCACTCAATCCTGAGAACTGATCTTCCCATCTTTGGTAACCCCAGGCCTTCATTTACTGCTACTTAATATATGATCAATGTGTAATCAGCCTTTGATTTGACTGTGGTTGAGAATGCCAATCTGATATGCATTACCAAAACAGGTTGTGTATAGAAATGTGTGTGTGTGTGTGGGGGGGGTTATTACTTTCTCTAAATGTGCCACTTGGATTTTGGACCTAACACCAGCCATGATTCTGAGCCAGGGGTGGGGTGTGGCTATAAGCATCTGAAAATCTGTAGTAGCTTCTGGAAATTGCCGGTTATGAGACCCAGGTTGTGAATCTGGGTCTTAGGAATCAGATGTGGTTGTTGTTAGCGTACCAGCTTTCACATAAAGGTAAAAGTTTATCCTGTCCAGTTGGGTCTGACTCTAGTGGGTGATCTCATCTCTGTTTCCTGTTCAAGGAAGCCAGCATTGTCTGGAGAACACTTCCAGCATGACTATACACCGAGGAGCACAGAACCCTGTTACCTGCCCACCAAAGTGTTACCTTTGTATCGACTTGCATTTGCATGCTTTCAAACTGCCAGGTTGGTAGGAGCTATGGCAAATAACTGGAGCTCACCCCATTGTAAGGCGCTCAGGCCTCAAATCTGGGCTGTCAGCTCAGCATCTTTAACCACTGAACCATTGTGCCTTCCCCCTACTTCATAGCTGCATCCCTATCTGAACTGCTCAACACCACGGCAGAATTGTCAGGGGAATTTTCCAAACTATGTCTGGGGGTTTCAATTTGCCTTCTTTAGGCCACAAATCAGAAGCTGGTCAGGAGTTCATAGCCACCATGATCACAATGGACCTGATTCAGGTTACTGATGGCCTGGTTGTCTCTAATGCTTTCTGCCTGTCCCAAATTGATCTGGCAGGGTAGGAATACTCCAGGTCCCTTCTGTGAAATAAATGTCCTTTAGTGCGACCTGGGAGATGTGCCTTCTCTGTGGTTGTGCCTGCCATTTGGAATTAGGTCCAGATGTCCCCAACTCTGTTGGCCTCCTGGAAGGCTTTTAAAAAACTACCTTTCCCTCAGGCATTGTGGCCATAATTCAGCCCAATATTTGTGCTGCGAGGCAGTTCCATGAATAACCTGTTATTTTTAACTGTGAGTTGCCTGAGGCATTTATACTGTTATTTTATGGATGTTTTGTTAACCACACAGATTTATTTGATTAAGATGAGCGGCCATATACATTATTTTAATAAATTAAATAAATAAAATATTACACAGCCAATTAACTTCATGGCAAACAGGTGGTTCCAACAATGGCTTTAAAAGACCAATTTCTTCTGATTCCCTGCCTAAAGCAAACAGTAACTTAGAGAGAGAGAGAAAAAAAACCCAGCAATGCCACATGCTTAGTAGGCAGCTGGTTCCACCAGTGGAATTATTTATGCAGCTTGTAAGTTTCATTAATATTGAACCCAACTTTACTTTTTAGTGATTTAGACACACAACTTCTTTTTTGAGGGGGGAAATCAATATCCACAGGGTTGCCACACACTCAAAAATCAACAGGGTTGCCACACACACAAAATTCTATAAGGAGGTAAAATAAATTTATTTTGGAAATCTCTGGAAACAAACTATGAGATCTGCCCAAAATTGCTGCATTGTCAGGCGGTTATCATATTTTCATTTCCAATTTAAAATACATACAAAACCCCCACAAGTTTATTATTGTAAGCCACCCTGAGTCCTTTGGGAGATAGGGCGGCATAGAAATCTCATAGATAAATAGATAAATAAATAGATAAATAGATAAATAAATAAATAAATGTGCTTGGAAAATAACTTCTATTCCCCCACCCAAAAAAAAAAAAAATAAGAGTAGGAAAATGTATCATTAACAAACAAGAACATATTTAGAGATCTTAAGGTGGGGTTTCTTGGTAAATTTCCCACTGAAGACACCGTGAAAAATAGCAAAACACCAATTAAAGTATGAAAAAAACCAAAACAAACCCCTACACATTCTCTGCCTTTGTTTTGTTCTACCTCAAAACCCTCTTGTTCAGGTTAAGTTCTCGAGATACCGAGGCTATATATTTTCTTTATTGTTCTATATCATCAGCTATCTTAAAGGAAAGAAAAAAAATCTAACTCCATGCTGTTAATAAAGTGTAGGACATGAATTTCAATGTCCTGAGGAGAGAAGAAATTAAAAACATGGTTTTGTTGGTTATCTGGCAAGGGTGCGAACATCCTGTAACATCTTTTTCCACCTTGACAGATGAAAAGAAAAAGAAAAGAAAAAAATTATTACAGTACTAGTCATGTAGGTGATAGAACCCTTTATGATTACTGGGTGAAAATGGATTCTTTTCTATCCTAGCTAGTTAACATCCCTAACTATTGCTGAATGGACTGAGATAATTATGAAAAAGGTAAAAACTTCAGGTACTCTTAGCAACAGTTACAGAAAATCTAGCCTTTTTACAGAATTACATGGTTTGTTTTTTGGATATTCTTGGGAAATATCACATGATGTCCTTCAAGAAGAGGCACAGTTTGATAATCAGGATTGTTTTAAACATAATTTGCTAGTACCTTCTTCCACTTATGAACTTTGTTTTATCCTCTGCTGAATAGACCCAGCTTTGTTATGCTGAGCTACACTGCATTCATTTCTGGGACTGGGAAGAAAGTATACAAGTTTTCACTATCTGCTTCCTAACTAAGATAGTAAATCTGTACCGGTTACCACTCAAATTCTTAAGCCAACTGAAAGAAGCTGGATGTAGTTTTTACATATAAAAATTAAACAGAAAACGAAACACCCTTAAGCTTTCACTGCCAGGTAGATACATATGGGAAGAGATAGTCTTTAATAGTAAAAAGTATTTTACTGTTATGTTAGCAGTAGATTATAACTGGAACCAAAGCTTCCAAATAAGATTCAAAAACACATCTATAATGAGTGCTCACAACAGTTGTAAAATCACCTTCCTTTATGAAAGCTTTGTCTGAACAATTCTATCCTCCTTGCATTCTAGCTGCTTTCTACTGGCTGGCTAAGGTTTCTTTTTTTTTTTTGTTAGAATTTGTTTCAATGCCATTTTATTGCTGTAAATATTCTAGTTGTCAAGAAATGGATATAATTATGTTAAATAAATGGATGAACACTGTGCTTGAGGCATATTAAACACACATGTCACCTGCCTGTTCATAGACACAGTGGAAAATATAACAGAGCGTATACAAAATAATAAAAATAAGAATAGGATTTAAGCTTGATTGTAAATATTTTTGTTTAAATGATCATTAAATTAATAATAAATTATTTGACAGTAAACCCAGTACCTTTTGTCTTAATTGTCTGCTGATTTCAATAAGTCGCTTCTGTATCAAGGCAGAATCAATCTGATTATATTTTAGTATAAAATTGGTCTACCAATGCAGGCTTTTATTTTCATCTGGTTAAAATAAAAGCAAAATCTCCTTTGAGTAGATCTTGACTTGGTCTGATTTCATTTTATCTACATGAGGGTTTTGAGAGTAATGTATAGGAGTGTTTTGTCATTGTCTTTTTCCAAAATGAGAATCATCTCCTGTGTTGTTATTATTATTTCATGTGTACACCTTTTTTAAAGAAAAGGTAGTAATCCTGTCATCCTCATGGATGTTCTAATTACATTCGGTATTTTGTATTGTGCAGGTGGGACATAGACAAAAAGACATTTGAATATGTGTCTTTTTATGTGGAATTGTGCATGTATGTACACATGCACAATTACAGCCTCAGTGTCATAAATATTCATGCATGCTAACTGTGTGAAGAGTCCATATATTGGGATACTTAGGAAGGAAAGCAGGATTCTAATGACCACCCATGGAATCCTGCCTTGAATTCCAATATTAGATTTAAGGGATATTAATGAAAAAATTAGATTAGGCTATCTAAACAGAAAATATTGTGGCAATTTTCCTTTAGAAGTGAATCTGAGAGAGTTAACAGAACAGAGATTTCTACAACTGTGCCTGATACATAGACAGAAGGAAGGAAAGGGATAGTTTTCTCTTAGACCTAAACCAAACTGCCTACTAGCTAAAGATGGACACACAAAGAAGTTTCTCACATTACAAATTATGGAAGTCACAACTGCAGCAGCATGATGAATACAGATGGCTTTAAATCTAAACAAACGTATAGGGGTTAGGTTTCAGTGACAATTAATTTTGATTAGGCAGCTACCAAGTCTGGGCAATCCAAACCCAGATGTCAACAAATGGCAGTGAGGAACTAGAGTGTCTACCTAGATGTTGATAACCTAGAACTGGTTGCCCTATTTATAATACCTTGATCGAACTTTTGCTTTGAGAGGCTTGTTTGCTTGCTTATTTATGTATTTATCTTTTTACTATAAACCACCCATCTCACATTGTGACTCTGGGCGTTGTACATAATAATAAAAACATAATAAAACATAAATACAAAAACCCAACTTTAAACCAAAAAAATGATAATAAAGGAAAAACAAAAACAAAGTGATGGCCAAGATACAGGTGATAACCACATAACTTTCCAACAGATTCCACTCTATCGTGGGGTCCCCAAACTTGTTGATACAACCTTGTTTTGAGGTTCTTTCGGAAGGTCAGCAGGATTGGGGCCAGCCTTATGACTCTAAATACCAGATCCGGGGAACTAACAAGAGAAGGATTGTTCCTTTCTGTCTTGCCTAGAAGATTTCCAGAAATATCTGGCCAGCTATTGCAATCGCTCTATAACTGATACAGCCCCTCATTCAGAAAGCTTCTCCTTTTCTCTCTCTTCCCAGCTCCCTTGTCCTCCCCTGCCTTTCTCCGAACCCAAGCAAATCCTCCCAAATGTATGTGTAATTGAGGGAATAAAGCTAACTAAAATGAAAAGCTGCCAAAGGGGACAAATAAATGGAGGTGGGGTTGAGCTAGGACTATGTGAGGGTGGAAGAGAGGCCTTGTTAGCATGAGCTGTCAATATAAATCAAGGGCAGCTCGTGTCACCCTCACTCCTAATGATCCCGGAGAAGTGAATAGGGGAGGGGGAGAAGACAGCGCACAAAGGAGAACCTGATCAGAATAACCACCCAATGGGATTGCTGCTCTTGAGGGGAAACTTTCAGCAACGTCTCCTGTGAGTCTCCTTTGGGGGATGAACAGCTGAAGGAGCCCCAGGAAGTTCCTTGAAGGATTTGAACTATTCTTCACATTTAGAAACAGACACCAGATATTCTGCAGGCTGCACACAAGGTTACTTTGCTCCTTTTCTCCTGAACTATGTGTGCTTCTGGGATGAAGACCTGTAGCATTATCAGACAAGATATAGTGCATCCATTCTCTTATTCTGTGTGTGTGTTTCTCTCTCTGCCTCTGTCTCAGTCTCTCTCTCTCTCTCTGTCTCTCTCTCTCTCTCTCTCTGTGTGTAGAAAGGATCTAAGACACACTGTGCAAGCTGGGAGAAATACAAATGGAAGACCGTAATGCCTGGGCTGCTTTGTAAAACTCCATGAAATGTGAGGTTTATTGCAGAAAGAAAGCCGAATTTGGAAGCACAGAAAACAGAAATGAGAACAAACTACCATTTGCATTGTGCATGTCCAGGAACAAAGGCAGGGGTGGGATTCTACCGGTTCTGTCCACTTCTGTAGAACCAGCTGCTCTAAAAAGCAGCAAACAGAGAGCATACATAGAACCGGTTCTATGTCTGCTGCTGTTTTGACCCACCTGCCCGCCCGGGCTCTTACCTGACCTTTATTTCCTGCGTTTGCAACTGTAGCTGCTTTCCGCGACACAGCTGCAGTTGAAAAAGCAGGAAGAAAGTGCCTTTTCAACTGCTGCGCACCCGCGTGCAGCGCTGCTCAGCTGTCCAGGCAGCTAGATGTCGACGATATGCACACGCGCGCAGCAAAATGTAAAATCACCGAACTGGTAGTTACACTGGTCGGATCCCACCCTTGAACAAAGGGCTTGAACAAGAAACATCCTGAAACAGGGACACTTTAGAGCAAATGTAGCAACAATTGTTGTTCTCTAATTTGATTATTTTAGTAATACTCTATGCTAATACTGATACTGTACATTTAAATATAAAAATGATAAATACACCTAAAACATATTTTCCATAATATTTTCAGGCATGGAGCAAATTTGCCTATTTAGAGTGTATGTCACCTTTACATAATTTTTTTTTCATAATCCTAAGACATTTCTGCAATTCCTTGCCAAAATGCATACTTTAATGTATCTTTTATCTCATATTAAGCATTAAAAGTGCAAAAGTATATATTTTTAAACTGTCAAAATGTATTAGAACATTGTTCAAAATTGGTCAACGTGATGCAGATTGAATAAATATATGTACCTGTAAAATGTGGATCCTATAAGTATATGTCATTAAGAAGTATTTGAAAACATTTCAAATATCTCCTGGATTTTGATTGTTACAGTGAATTAAGAGGAGAAAAGGAGTATTCAAGTTATAATTTTTTTTCACCCAAACTAAGCCTACATTGCATCTATTTTCCTTGTTTTCTACATTATTGATAATTTCCAAAATGTAATTCTGATCTCTCTTAAACTCAAGGAAGGTAGAAGAGCTTTCTACATCCAATATTGGATTGGCCAACTCTAAAGACTACAGACATTCAGGAAGACCAGCAATTCACATCATTTTATCTTCTCTCTATCACTTCTTTTTCCTTTCAAGACAGACAGGTCTTCAAGACAGACATTGTTATAACATTTGTTATTAAATGCTGTGAAATACAAGTTGCCAGGATCAAAAATGGATGGGAACTGAAAAGATGCAAGTATCAGAAGAGACGTGACAAAATGCAGCTGGAAGAAAAAGGGAAAGAATGTGTCATGGAAAAGGTAAAAAAGATAGCTACCTAGGAACAGGAACTGACAAGTAGCAGACAGTCAAATGAAATCACAGTGATTGAAGGCACCTAGTGAAAGAACTTCCTCAGTATTCTTTCTTGTGGACAAAAGCTACATTGTCTTTTCACCAACATTTATATTTTCTTGCATGCAAACATGATATACTATGCAGCACAATTATTCTCTCCACACTCAGGAAATAAAGGTTTTTTCTATGTGGGTTACTCATTACTGGACCAATGTGACAGAACTAAAAAATCTGCATAGATACATAGGAAACCTTCCCTTTCAGATCATCCTCTTGCACTCCCCTTCTTCCATGTCTCCTAAAATAATGTTTTGGAGAATTGTTTGAACCTCTGGACCAGATTTTGGAACAAGACTTGATTTCCTCCTACCTAGTTCACTGATGAAGGTGTTCTACCAATGAAAGAGGCACATGAAATTCCACTCATTCTGAATTGCTTGCATAACAGGGTTTGACATAGCTTAATTGAATGCTACAATTGTCATTCAAAAGGGCAGACAGCATTACAGTGCCAATTACAATGCTGCAGTGTGTGTTTCACATTTTACTGGGTAAGGTGGAAGGGAAGCAGCATACTTTTAAGATAATTTGCTGTCATTTCTTGTGTTTACATAGCAACTACAAGAGTGTTATTAGCTCCACCCAGAAACATCTACTTCTAGAAGGAGGATTTGTTATCAATGTGCCTTTGTCTGAATGAGAGAAGGCACTCCAAGTGCTAAAGTGATGGGTGTGAATGGCTGTGGGTTGAATAGGACAATAGAAATCGGTGGGATGATAGCCAGTTATTCTGTTCAGGAGTTCCTGTTGCAGATTTCCTACCGCAACCACTTTAATTAATATTATCCAGTTGATCTGTTCTTTCAGGACTTCCAAGAGTCACTTTGGTAGCCAGATGGGTGGCATATAAATTGAATTAATTAATTGATCAAATATGATTCATTGCCATTGAAATTAAGTTGGTACGTCTTCTGCTGGTTGTTTATTTTCCTTCTACCTTTTCCCAATTTTATGGATTTCTGAAGGGAACTGGGTCTTCACATAAGATGGTAATTTGAACTTGGTCATTTTGCCTGCAATAAAAACTCAGAATTGATTTGTTCTCGAATCTATTTGATTTCTTTTCCAGACACGTTAAAACATAATTTCAGTAGGTGGATTGTCCTAGCCCGTTATTCACCTGCATCCATCTTCCTAAAAAATCTCAAAGGAATGGAACAACGGTATTATAAAGTCAATATATTGAAAAGGAGAGAAAGAAACACAACCTAACTAGATATGAGGATTGGTGCCTATAGAAGGGGAGGTGGTGTGATGGACTGTAATGAAGCAGCATTTCTACAGGAAGGAGGGAATATGTTCCAAAAAGGGTGTGAAACCAGAAGGAACACAGCCCGAAGTTGGATAGAAGATGGAGGAAGACAATTAGGATAGCCACTCCCTAAAATCTCCCAGGGTATATCTGTTGGGGTGAGAGTAAGTAAAGATTTAGTCTGGCAAGATTCTGTCTGTGAGTTATAAGCAAATAAAGGACTGAACTTTGGCTGGTTTATTCTGTGTTGTTCTTAGGACGGGTCTGACATTACTATCTAATTACATTATTACATATAATTAGTAAATTACATATTAAATATCTTCACTATAATCTTGCTTACTGGATGGTTCAAGAAAGAATTTTGCCAGTGGAAGAAGCTGGCTTCAGATCAGGTTTTTCATTGCAGACTAATCTTGCACCATATCTCTGCAAAGTATGCTAACCCTCCTGGACAGGCTCTTTATGCAGCTTTTATAGATCTGAAAGTGGCATTTGATTCAATCCCTTGTGAGAAGTTGTGGCAAACTGGAAGCTTCCTTTATTGATTGCCAATGGCTGCAATTAATTATGGAAGTTCTATATCAAATATCAAGGTATGACGACAGTGCCACTGCAATGTAGCTGCAATGTTCAGATAATTGACCGAATCTATTTCAACTTTTATGACAGTCAAAACAGAAATATATTCTTACCTTCTATTTAATTTTTATATCAACAGTTTTATATTTTTGATATGGTCAAAAGACTAAATTAATAAAGATTCTATTCCTATTCCTATTCCATTCCATTCTATTTTATTCGATTTGATTCGATTCTACTCTACTCTGCTCTGCTCTGCTCTATTCTACTCTATGACTCTTATTAAAACTGAGATCCACCATCTTTCTCTGGCCATTCTATATACACTGACAATGCTGTAATCTTGTCTGTATCCCAAGTCAGATTATGATGTACTCTTGATGCCAGCGGTGGGATTCAAATTTTTTTACTACCGGTTCTGTGGGTATGGCTTGGTGGGCCTGGCAGGGGAAGGATACTGTAAAATCTCCAGTCAGAGGTGGTTTTTGCTGGTTCTCCGAACTACTCAAAATTTCTGCTACCGGTTGTCCAGAACTAGTCAAAACCTGCTGAATACCACCTCTGCTTCACACCTTAACTTCCCATTGCTATCCTGAAATGCTACAATTAATCATGTGAAAACCAGGATGATTGCATTCATCAAGAGGTATGCTAATCACTCCCACATTACTACTATAACTGGTTTGATAATAATTATAGGACTGAGCAGGTGAAGGATTTTCAATCGTTTTACATTTATATACAGATCATCTTCCTGGAAATTTTCACTCTACAAACCTTTCCTAGTGTGTCTAAACAGCCTCCAATGAAGTAATTAGATATTCAACTGTAGGGGCAACAATTATTCTCCCAGAGTAATTAAATTAAAATTAATTAAATTAATTTTTAAAGCTGAACTGCTAAGGCTCCTGGTATCTGGTGCAGAGTGTTCAATCTAAATTCTTGAGATCTCTACTTTGAGTTCCCCACTGTAGCTGATGCATATCACTGACCTGAGCTTGGTACAAAAAATAGTGTCTTCTTTGTTAGTGAACTGGAATTGCAACAGCCATGTAATATCTGCAGCTATATTCTTTGTCTACAGATTTCCAAGTGCAATCCCATTTAGTCTCCTTAATGTCTATGGAGATTCTCAGTCATCCAGGTAACGGTTGTCCCAAAGATTCTTTTTCTTTAGTTTCTTTCTCAAGAGGCAGCTGGACTTGAAGATGTTTCACTTCTCATCCAAGAAGCTTCTTCAACTCTGCCTGGGTGATGGGGAATTGAAGGATTTATACTCTTTGCAGATAGCTGGTCATTTGCATTCTTTTAGCGAATCATTGAGGCCACCTGGAGGTTTATCTGTGCCGTCAGGATCAACTGAGTGGTACAAATGGGTGTGGAGCTTTCTTGGAACTGTTGAAAGGACTGTGTTGTAGACTGGAGATAGATGATGTCATATCCCTCCCCCTTTGTTGAGAGACGGCTGTTCAATTTTGACATAGATGACCTCTTTGACCCCTTTCAAACCAGCAGTCCTCTCTGTCCAAAATGTGGACTTTGTTGTTTTCAAAAGAATGGCCTTTGTCTTTTAAATGCAGATGGACTGCTGAATCTAGTCCTGATGGGTTTGTTCTCCTATGTTGTGCCATGTGTTTATTCTCCTAGACTTTTTCAGCATTGTTTCCTTTTAGAATCATAGAATTTGCTTGTTCACATGTGTGTACCTCAGCAAAATGTGTTAACATTATTGGGAGGTTAAGGGGGCAGGGACTCACACCTCCCTCTTGAGGTGAAATTAGCATCTGCACAGAGCTTTTCCAGAGAGCATTTAGGCCATGATGAATTGGAAGCCATTGTATGATTATGATGTATTATTATTGTATTGTGGCCTTGGCTTTACCTTTGTTTTATTACTGCAAGCATTAGGAGTTCATACAGATTTCTGCAGTATATTCAGCAGTCATTAAAAGACTGATGCATATGCATATACAAATATACAAATATACATGTATTTTGAAGATAAACCCAACAAAATAAGAACCTAATCATTGAGGAATAGGTACTTTTTGGGAGGTGGAACTTACCACAGAAGTTGTCGCTGGTGTTTGACCATAACTGGGGAGGCCACACTAGGAATTTCCATTTTGTGCCCTGCCTTTTGGGGGCAATAAGGACTAATACTGAACCATTGAAGTGAGAGCTTTATCTCCTTTCCAGATCACTTTATAGCCTTAGTAAAAGGACCAATTGGCTACCAGCTCAACTAACAGGAAAGAAATAAATTGAGTGTTGGTCAATCTATTGGCTCAGCATTCAACTAGATTTCCAAGTCATCAACTGGGGACAGGGACTCCAGAATAGACTGAAATTATCTTACATTCCATCCCACTGGTAACAGTGTGGGAATTGATATAGATGACTTTGAGTAAATATATGGGACCCTAAGACGGATGGTTCAGGAAACGTAATACCCATGCTGAGGTTACTTTGAACAAAGCAGCTCAGGATCAAGGTGGCCACGTCATCTGGCCTCAGATAACACTCCATCCAACAGATATGGCAGAACTCATTTTGACCTTGCCCTTTTCTCCTGAATTGAAGGAAAAGATATGGAAAGGACTTGTGCTTTTGATATATCGAACTGGAAGCTATGAATAATTTACAGCAATGTTCAGCCTGGGAATCTGTTGGAGATATAGATGCTTGTTATTTGATTGTTCATATTGCTTATATTCCTCTTGTCTGTCAATTCTGTCCAGTCCTGGGAGCTCCTAAGGCTGCACATGTAACACTCTTATTGCACGAGCTGTATTGGTTAACGGTTTGCCTCCAGATCCAGTTCAAGGTGTTGGTTGTTACCTTTAAAGCCCTACATGGCATAGGCCCAGGTTGTCTGAGTAGCTGTCTCTCTCTGATGGGACAAGGATGCTCCACTTGCACCAGTGGAAGAGGCCTGTTACAGATCCCATCTGCTAAGCAAGCATGATTGAAGAGAAGAGCCTTTTCTGTTGTGGCCCCATCCCTCTGGAACATTCTATTACTGAAGGTGAGAACTGCCCCCTCTATTTTGGCTTTCTGGAAGGATATCAAAACCTGGCTTTGTGGGCTGGCCTGAGGCCCCAAGGAGGCAGCTGAGAAGGTAAGAAAACTTCTTCCTTATCGTATCTAGTTCTTAGCTTTCTTAGTTCAATTTTAATATTGTTTTAAATAATATTTTAAATTTGTTGTTGTAATCTTTTAATCTTCTATTTTTTAATTTATTTTATAACCTGTAAGCCATCCAGAGTCACCATATAGAAGAGATGGGTGGTATAAACATTTAAAAAATAAATTTGCTATTATTCTCTAAACTTCTATTCATCTTCATGGATATCATATGGTTCATAGGTTAAAGATGTAAATGGCCAGCAGTTCAATGCATAATTTTGCATCTTCTTCCCTCTTTAAAACAGAAAACACTAAAAGGTGGATTAGAATAATTTCTGATTAATAGGAAGAAGAGAACATTCTTTTTAGGAAGGCAGTGACTCACAATGTATATTTTACTTGAGTTTTCTTTTTTCTCAAACTTGTTTATGCTTTATTATTCTGCTTTTACTATTTTTGTAAATAAGATGGAAAACATATCTAATACTTGTTCCTTCTCCTAATTTCTGCACAAGAACCTCAGCTGTGAGGTGACAGAGAGTGACTGGCCCAAAGTCAACCAGCAGGATTTCATGCCTAAAGTGGGATTAGATAGAACCTTAACCACTAGGCCAAACTATTTTCATTTTGCTTTGGTTGTTTTGATTATTGTTAGCTATTCTGAGGTACTTATTAGAAGAATGGAATATAAAGTTATAAACAAATACAGATGTACATGATTCTAAATTTCACATGCTGTTTGTGGCATTTATCCATGCAAACAAGAGGCTCTCAGATATTTATGGCAATTGTAATCATGAATCCCCAACCTCCCAATTAATTCTTCTATCCCCATTACATGAGTTGGGAGAAACCTACTGCCTAGATAAAGCCAAAGAGCAAAATTGCTATTTATTCTTACATCAGACACTCAAATCCCCTGCCAAAATCTGATAAAAGGTTCCATTTCTCATAGCAACTGATCTCCTAACTGATATAGTTGGCTCCTTTGTCAAGCAAGTAAGGAAAAAAAACAGACATGCCATCATCTGACTGTGCTAGAGTGGGAGGAAAGGAAAAAAGAGAGCAGTGACTCTGATTTTCAACAGATTAAGCTATGAAACCAAATTCAGTGGTTCCAATCTCACCTTAGCTATAAATTCAGTAAGTGGTCTTAGGCAATCTATTGTCTCCCAAACTCAATCTTTCCATCTATAATATGGATCATTGAACAATTATATAAAGCATATTGAGCGTGTGAAAATGCTGTACAATTTCCAAGTAGGAATAGCAGTTATCATTTTAGTACCTTCAGTAATAATAAGAGAAGGCATGTTAGGTTGAGAATCTAAAGGGATTGGTTGTCCCAAGGGACTAATGCCTGAGACAGTAAATCCAAAGAGCATGACTTTAATAATATTCAGTATTTACATAGATTTTAAAATGTTCAAAGTATTATACTGAGCCAAATATTTCACTTCAAAGATCTTTTTCTGAATTGCAAAGGCAAGCTCTTTTCCTTTTGCCAAGTTTTTGGGGAGTGGATTCAAGCAAAATAAAAAGTTTTATCAAAGGCCATGGGAATAGATGGTTTCACTAGGCAACACAGGAAAGCTTAATCTTGCAATGCTGTAAGAAGTCGCATTAAATATGAGAACTTAATAAAACATATTGATGAATTGCATTAAATAATTTGATGACATAACTTACCTGTTCCGTGAAGTATTACAATCTGTGCGTAGTATTGCAACCTGAGCATGGTGTTGCAAATTATAAAAGATGCTCAAACGTACTGGCAACAGGGGCTTGTAGACATCCCTGACACGTCTAGATGGGCCCTATGAAACCTAAAATATAGGCTGAAATCTTATAGGATTTCAAAATTTTGCAAGATTTACTTTTCATATCCTTACAAAATCCTGCAAGGTTATAAATACCTGGAGGTATTGCTGGACCACTTAAAAAGGTACAGCACCCCATCCCAATTCTCCTTTTAGGAGACATGAGTGTCCCAGCATTAAGCTCAACATCTCAAAAATACACCCTGACACACTTCTGTGGACACCTTTCACAACATAATGGGCAGATAGATAGTGTAGAAAATAAGAAAATAGAGATTTGCTTCTGCAGCTTGCATCATTTGTGACTTCACATAGCCACAAAATGAAGATCCAAGGTAAGTTTTTTAGTTTTGTAGGAGGAGAGAAACATGAGCATTTTCTATCCTCTGACCAATTTCACCCATCTCTGTTCCACATAAATTGCCTTCACAGTCTTATCTAAAAGATTGATATGTGGTCATAAATGGCATGAGACTGAGATTCTAGCTAAAGGTTCCTCCCACACTATTAGTGGAAACCCCTTGTTCTCTTTGGTTTTATTTCATCATCATCCACGTCTATATGACAGCAAAAAGAAGAGATTAAGACTGGAGAAGGAAAATAGAGGAACAAGACAGGTTAAAATAAACAATGATAATCAACAGCAAATGCTGCTTACCTGACTGGCTGGTGCTGACATTGATGGCAGCATAATGTGGAGAATCTGGGCTCAGTTCAGTCACAAGGTTGACTGCTTGAATCTCAAAAGTATACTGAACACGAGCCAGGAGGTTGGACACTTGCACCCGACTTTCGGTCAGGCCCACCTGCCGGGGTTCAAACTGAACACTGTCCCCACAACGGACACAAGGTCCTGGAGAGCCATTTGGACACACTTTACAGATGACATTGAAGAAAACATCCTTTCGGCCACCCAGATCCTTTGGGAGACGCCAGGTCAGGAGGACATTGGATCCAATAATTTCATAGCTGAGATCCCGAGGGGCTGATGGGATGCCTACAAAACAGTGGAAAATGAAATCCTGAAAAACTGAAATAGAAAAAAGTAAAGTACAGAACTGCAAAGGTAGGCAGTGACATTATTTCATTATCTCTGGAGCAAACTAAGTAAAATATAACTACAGAGAAATCTTTCCGAAGAAACAATTTTAACCCAATTTTCAAGGACGAAAACTACATAGTTTGGTACCCCAAAGCCTATAGTCAATGCAAATTGTTTCCAGATTTCAAGAATTGCTACTACTACCACCAATAGGGAACCACACTTCAATTTTCCTCCCCACCTCTTAAAATCCTCACATTTTGCTAATGGAGCAATAAAAATTAGGGAGATTAAATGTAGACCAGCTGTCATTGCTTAACCCAGCCAGACAGTTATTATTATTTGAGTATTCATGAATATGAATCTAATTATATGTTTCTGCTTCACTGTGCTTTTCAAAAATGTTTTAAAGTACATCTTGAGTTTTAACAAAAAATCTTGATGTGCCTTAAACACAAACAAATTTAATATAAACATCCCCAAAACAACAATTGTCACTGAATTGTGGCTGTTCGCAAAATGCTTGCCATCAGGAGACACCTTAAAATTAATTGAACCTATTCTCCTAAAAAATACAGACATGTTCTGACTGATGGACATTCTACTTAACTTTAACAGTTATGCCTAGAAATCAAATAGCTTTGATGGTGAACATCACATGCCTTGGTAGGTAACAAAGAAGGAAAAATATGTGATCAAAATCCTCAGAAAGGAAAGAACCAAGATGGAGACCACCACAGTCTCTGTGGCTATATTGATTCCTGTGAATGTTAACAAAGGAAGGTCATTAAAAAATGATATAGTACATTAGTCTTTAAAAAGCCACAAGGTACTTCACTGTTTTTAAGGTCACAGGCTGATGTGGTTATGCCAATGGAATCTGTAATACCATAAACCACTTTCCATCACTATCTTCATTTTTAAGTATGTCTTGAGGTCATATTTGAACAGTCACTTTGTGAATGAGTAACCTCTCTCCCAACCCATCCAGCATTCACTTATTCTTCAGAACTTTAAATAGGCAGCTTAGCCTAGAAAGGCTGGAGACCCCTGTTCTTTCCATGGTTCTGTACAAGAGGAAGTTAAAAAAACAGTTTTGGGAACACACCTCTCTAATGCATGAAATGTAATAGAACTGGACTAGGGGCCTCAGAAACGAAGATGAGGGACTTGAGGAAGAAACTAAAGCACAGGGAAAGAATCATGGAAGAAGCTGAAGGAAAAAGGAGCAAACACAGACTGGGCCAGAAGAAGAAATCAAGCTACAAAAGGAAACATGGACCAAACTAAGCCAATCCTCCTTAATCTCAGATACTTACTGGTACAGGGGGCATCTGAGACGTCTGAAGAAGCACGGTAATAGTGAGTCTGGCAGGCACATTCACGGGAGCCCGGGATGGAAGCATAACTGTGTGTAGGGCAAGGACTGCAAGGGGCATCTCCCACCGATGCTTTGAAGGTGCCTCTGGGACAAGCTAAAAATATAAAGGAGACAGAAACAGAAAACAATCTGTTTAATTTCAGCAGATCAGCAATTCTGTTTTTTGTGGATTGATTTTATCCTTCAGCTGCAACAGATGACAAAACTGTAGATGTTACTGAACATATAAATATCAACCAAGGCTCTCTAATCCATCCTTTCCCAGCCTGGTACCTTATTTCCAAAATTCCCAATTGGCATGCTGGCTGGGAACTCTGAAAAATGCAGGGAGACATCGTCAGTCGTGGCTATGTCTAATGCTGGCCTGTGACTAATGCCCTGCCTATTTTCCTATCAGTTTTAATTCAGTGTGATGAAAAATAATTAATTTAGATATATGAATTTCTTGTGTATGCTGACCAAATAATCAGGGCATTTGCAGAAATAGTTGCTGGCTTCAAATAAAGGCACATGACCGGGGAACAAGACCCCACCCCTTTTAAACATATGATGCATTAATTGCCTGCACATAAAAGGTGGCAGGAGTTAAACATCCCATCACACTTTGGAGCCAGTGATCACTGCTGTGGACACAATGAGAATAAAATAATAACGTCTTTACCAAAATCACAACCGAGGGGGGAATGTTGAAGACTACACTCATAAACATGATACTATATATAAACAAAAAACCCTTCACTGTTTGATCTAATATTAATAAGACTTTTTGAGAAATAAAATCAACCCGCCCAAGAAATATCAAAACTTCTCCAAGATCATAACTTACAACCACTCCCCTTTATATATTATTATGATTCATCAGTATTTATTGTTCCTGTTTTAGTTGTAAACCGCCCCGAGTCTTCGGAGATGGGGCGGCATATAAGTTCAAATAAATAAATAAATAATAATCATACAGTCAGCCAGATGTTCAGGCAGGATTTGGGATTTTTGTCCACCTATCGAGTCCTTCCTAGGGACCTGAGGATAGGCAGATGTGGATGTGTGATGGTTTTATAGATATCATTGCAGAATGTAATCCGTTCTGAGTAAAGCTGCCTTTTGCGATGGACTGATGGTGAATTTGTCATTAATATTATTAATATAAGGGGATGTGATGGCTCAGCAGTTAAAGATGTTGAGCTTATCAGCTGGAAAGCTGACAGCCCAGGTTCACAACAGGGTGAGTCCCATTACTTGCTTCAGCTCCTACTCACCTAGCAGTTCGAAAGCATGCAAATGTGAGTAGATAAATAGATACCACTTTGGTGGGAAGGTAAGAGCATTCTATGCACCTCAGCATATAGTCATACTGGTCACGTGACACAGAAGTGTCTTTAGACAATACCGGGCTCCCTCGGCTAAGAAACAGAGATGAATCGGACACGATTGGATAGGGGAAAACTTTACCTTTATTATTTATATATTTTAATATATTGTTTATAATAATTTAGAATGATATTAATTCATATTTTCATTGCCTGCTTGGACAGACATGTATAATATATTGTATATTATACACATACATTATATGTACATTATATGTACATTATACACATGTCATTTCCTTAACATGGCTGGTTTAAGTTGATTTGAAACCAAACATTTATTTTGCCTGTTACAAAGGAATGTAGGATACTGAACTAGAATTTTTGTCAAGCACAGAAGATCCTACTGTCTTGTGGATAGACGTTTATTTTAGCTGAGGACACTGTTTCCTAACAGTAGCCAATATTGATGTTCTTTAAAAAAGCAGCTGAGATTAAGAAATCTAATTGTTCTTTCTTTTAGTTGTGTGCTGTGCATATTCAAAGGCATTCTGGAAATAAACAATTCCCAAAAAACTGCAGTAGTCTTTACTAATTAGAAAGCAACTTCACCTACACTTTTACAACCAGATCCTACCATATAATAATCTAACCATATTATCCCAAATACATTTTGTTTACTTTGAGATCCAGACTTCTTGGAAACAAACTCAGTGAAAGTTTTTATTTAAGTATCTCCTTAAAGTTTTTAAGTATCTCCTTGAAGTATCTCTTCAGTGCTCCAAAGCATAGGCAGAGAATCCACCTTTAGAATTCAGACTAGAAATTCTTCTTGAAAATCACTGTTTTTTCTTCTTATTTTTTTTTAATTAGAACCATTTGAATTAAATTCAACATTATTGAATGAAAGAAGACAACCAAATGGTATCTAAAAACTATACACTTTTTTTTAAAGCCGATAAGTTCATTGGATATCTTAGGGATGTCCAGTGGCTGGGGATAGAGAGGAGGCCAATGAAGAAAACTATATTACATGCACTTCCCTAAGGGGTGGAGCCTTTATTACAATAGAGAGGTAATGGAGATGACTCTAAGCAAGCCATTCAGATTACATTAATTATGCAACCAGCAAACCTTAGTTATAGCTATACAGTGTTTCTACATAGACTTTATGTAAGATTGCCTAAAAAAACTCAGCAAAAGCCACTCAGTGCTCCCCTAAAGGAAAACTCCAAGTTATAAATATACTTTAAAATGTTACTCAGGAGAGTTAACAATATGAACCAGTGTTGAGAAGGGTATGAGTTATGCTATATATATTCTTTTTTTTAAAAAAAAGGAGCTCAATCCAAAAACATGATGGTTCAAAATGCTTCATTTTCAAGAACCCTTTAGATGATTCCTCCCTCTACCCCACTCTATGAATGTCAGTTTAACAATATTACTTTTAACAAAGGATCAACTTTTCATTCTATTTTATGAGCTGCTGCATATACTTTAACAGGAAGAAGGTCCAAAAGACTGGAAAAACAAGAGCTAGAAAATCTCTACACATTCTAATATCTAAATCTCTACACATTCATTGTATGTACATTATTCTATTCTATTCTATTCTATTCTATTCTATTCTATTCTATTCCATTCCATTCCATTCTACTTTACTCTACTCTACTCTACTCTACTCTACTCAATAATGAAATAGTCTGTTAAGTAAGCAAATAGCTACCTCCTATAAAGTCTGAGAATGAAATGGTAGTCCTGGGGCAACCAAGATTCACATTCATTCATTCATTCATTCATTCATTCATTCATTCATTCTCTCTCTCTCCCTTCCTCTCTGTCTCTCTCTCTCTCACACACACACACATAATTTCTCCAGTTTCTTTATGTTTAGTTATTAGAAGAGTCACCAAAATATAAGCAAGTAGGAAACCAAAATGTATACTGTGGTCACAGTCCCTGCTTATGATAAGCAAATATATAAAAACAGACTCAAGTTGTTTTTTTCCAATAAAGTGGTGGGGGGGCTGAAACTCATTTCTGGAATGAAAAATGCAGAATGGGAGTTGAATAGATAAACTATTTCTGTGACTTTCAGTAGAAACTGACTTAATCAACACTTGACAGACTAGCGTATCTATTGGAACTCAGGAATTTATCAGCTTCTGCAGTTTCTGAATTTTCCAAATGGAGTTTGGAAAAGTACATAGAAATAATTTGGGGTGGAAATTGACTATTTGTCCATCTTCTGCAAATTAACCAAATCCAATAAATATTTTTGAGACGCCAAATGAAAACATCTACCATGAAAATCTACCTTAAATGGCACAAAGAAACTTGTTAAAAAAAATAACAGAGTGGGAAGGGACTTTGGTGGTCTCCTGCTGAAACAGAAAACCATATACCATTTCCGTAGCTGTGGCAGTGTAGTGGTTAGAATGTAGTATTGCAAGCTAATTCAGCTTACTGCCAGGAGTTTGATCCCCACCGGCTCAAGCCTTCCATTCTTCTGAGGTCAGTAAAATGAGGACCCAGTTTATTGGGGACAATATGCTGACATTGCAAACTGCTTAGAAAGGTCTGTGAAGTGGCATATAAGTTTTATTGTTCGCCGCCCTGAGTCCTTAGGGAGAGAGGGCGGCATACAAGTCTAATAAAATAAATAAATAAATAAATAAGTGCTATTGCTATTTCAGACAAATGGTTGTTCAATCTCTTCTTCAAACCCTCCAGTGTTGGAGCTGCCACAATTTTTGGAGGCAAGTCATTCCACTGATGGTTTTAACTGCCAGGAAATTTCTCCTGATTTCTAGGTTGGTTCTCTCCTTCATTAGTTTCCATCTATTGCTTCTTATTCTGCCTTCGGGTGCTAATTTAACAAATTAATCCACTAAAAAAGTTGCATAATCAATGTGTTGATACTATACTACTGTTACTATACTTTCATCAAAAGTAGCTTGAGACCTGAATTTTTGGATCTAAAGTTTATAGAAGCTAACTTAGCAGGTCCTGATAAAAGTCTTATGCTACAACTGCTGTTGCTGTTTAGTTATCTGTAATGCCTCTCTGCCCTTTTGAGGTTAGGAATACCACATATCTGCCTCCAGATTTCTACATAATGGAATTGTGCATTCACGAAAGCCATAAAAATGCAGTGCTGATGAAAAGGAGACTTCATTAATTGTTCCCGCCAGTTCTATCCACATCCACTGATTCCAGTTTTATTTTAGATACATGCGTTTTATTGCCTCAGGGGTGAAAACAAACAAGAACCTGGAATTTGATCTTCTGCTGGAGTCATGAATTTCAAAAGAAGTTTCCATGTTTGTCTTTATTGTGCAGCAAACTTACGTTGTGTTATAAACTAGCTGGATACCCGTGCTTTGCGATGAAACTATGTGATTGGGCTATGCAGGAGCCCGGGCTTTCCTTCTTCCCTTCCTCCTTTCCTTTTTCCTTTCCCGTCCTTTCCTTTCCTTCTTTCCCCCTTTCCCTTTCCTTTCTCTTTTCCTTCTTTCCTCCTTTTGTTTCCTTCTTTCCTCCTTTCCCTTCCTCCTTTCCTTCCTTCCTCCTGTCCTTTCCTCCTCTCTCCTCTCCTCTCCTCTCCTCTCCTCTCCTCTCCTCTCCTCTCGTCTGTCTATCTATCTATCTATCTATCTATCTATCTATCTATCTATCTATCATCTATCCAGCAAAAGTGTTGTAAAATACAATCCTCCAACTGTTGTCCCAAAGGTGTTTTTTTTTTCCAGGAGGCAACTGGTTTTTCATTGAAGATGACTGGAAGGTGTGGAATAAAAATACTAGAACCTTTGATGCCAAAGCAGCTTCTTGTTTGGAAGTGTAGTTTGCATCCTTTTAGAGAGTCATTGAGGCAACATGGAGGTTTGTCTGTGTCCTCGGGTCACCTGAGTGGTGCAAATGGCTGTGGAGTAACGGAATGTGAGGTAACGGAATGTGAGGCAACTGGCAGTTGGAACAGAGTTCTTTTCAGGTGGGGAGTGGGAGTGTAACTCCTTAGCATCAGAGTCAGAATTCAGCAGGTTCTGACCAGTTCTGGAGAACTGGTAGTGGAAATTTTGAGAAGTTCAAAGAACTGGCAAATATCATATTTCTCTGGAGATTTTACAGTATCCTTCCTCTGCCATGCCCACCAAGCTACGCCCACAGAACCAGTAGTAAAATTTTTTGAATCCCACCACTGATCAGAGTGTGTTAATTACTGTATTAAGAAATGCTACTGATCTGAGGGTCATTTCAAAAAATCCTTTCTTAGTGAGTGCTTAGAAGCCAAGAGGAACATGCGTGCCAAATTTCAAGTTTGTAGGCTTTACGGTTCTGGAGATTTCGTGATGCTGCATGAATGGTCTTTCACTTTTATACATATAGATAAGCCACAAGGAGACTTTAGCTATTTTAGATTCAAGAAGCAAGTGAACTTACCAGTTTAAAACCATCTGTCATTTTGCAACTCAAAGACTTCATTTGGACTTTTTAATTTACCATGGTTTTCTTCCATTTAATTTTTTCAGTTTGGTCTATAATTCACCTGCAGCAGTTAGCAGAACTCTAAGCAAGTTTTAAAACAAAATTAAAAAAAAACAGGGGAGGGAGATGGGCTTTAGCAGACTGAAAGCTATGGGGGATTTCTGGATTGCAATCCAGCAAACCTATTAAAGAGTGTTAAATTGCTATGCTATGCTGAAATTCTGGAGGTAGTCAATGCTGGAGCCCACTTGGGCTTTTTCATATGCAAAGCCTCTCTAGAGGTTACATGCTAATGACTACAGCACAGTATCTGCTGTGATTGTAATATAATCAAATGCCACACACCAGCACATACTGTAGTGTTTTAATTGCAAGAAAATCAGAATGAGTTTGAAAGATCACATCTCATATGGAATGGTGTATATATGCCATGAATATTCTGCTACAGTTTTGAATGTGAGAAGTCCAATAAAATATTACATATTATTTATATTTGCTTGTTTTTGTTTTTAAATGAGTCGACTTGTGCCACCCTGGATCAGTAAAGATTTAAAAAGAAAAAAAAGGTTGTGTCAGCTGTATAAAAGCACACTCAGAACCTGAGTGTTAGTCCTTAAACATGGCTAACCAGCGATCCAGTTATAAAACAAATGCAATGCAGAACAATCTTGCCTCAGGTCAAAGGTGAACGATGGGTAGAAATGTTGCCAGACTGGTTCTATAGCTTTGAAGATACTCCCACCAGTAAATGTTTATAGTATCTCCATTCCAAGTTTATATAATTCAGATATGAACAGAAATTTTAGACAGCAACATTAATGAAATTTATTAAACTCAGGAGAAGTGGGGGTAGAAACATACTGATGGGAAAATAGTGTCAGAAAATTTTTGAGGGAATGTGCCAGATGTCATACAAGTGAGCCAAAAGTTACAGCATCAAGAAGAAACTTGTATGGGTTGGCTTCTGGTTATATCAAACTTTGCCAGAGGAACAGAATAATTAATTAAGCTTACTACAAAGCGATCTCTGGCAATTCCAGTCTATCACACTCCTTCACAGTTTGCAGGAGAGATTTACCCAGGCTTAAGTACTTTTCTATTGCTAGTTACAGAATGGCCATCAGGGCAGATTTATTCTAAACATGGCCTGGAATTTATTTAGAAAACCAACATCCTCAGTTAAATAAAAACAAAACCCCTAGAGCAAAACGGTTACCATCTGCTCAGTCACCTAATGTAGAAAAAGTGAAATTAGGAGTTGTTTGCTAATTACTTACATTGGCTGCTTCTAATGCAAGTTTTCTTTATCTAGCGACCCCTGGCTTTTTTTTTTCAGACAAAATGGATCCATTCATTCATATAAAGAAAATTCAGTTAGATAAAATCAAATATCTTTAATATGATTTACTCCACCAATAAAAATATGGAATAACTCTCACTTGTCTATATCTCCATCTAAGAATCACTAAAAAGTAATCAAAGGCATAATTATAAGAAGCAACTATGTATAAATCTTTCTTAAGCTCTGATTTATAGGTGAAATTGGCTAAGTAATTGTTAGAAGCAAGAAGCCCAGAATATAATGAAATGATCAGTTACTCCTGTACAGCTGCTCACCTATTTATAAGAATCTCACCAGACTGACTACATTCTCTTGGGAACAACCAGACAAGGGATTCAGCAGTTTGGGAGAAATTCCAGTCTGTATCGCTTCCTGCCCTGCAAGGACTCTAAACTTGCCAATCTCTTCATTCCTTCCCTCACTCTACTTGGAGATTCTACCACAGTAATGTAGACCATCTGTACAGCAAGAGGACAATACCTAATATCTAGTATGGTAGAGGTGGGGAACAATGGCACCTTCATGACTTGTGGACCAACTCCCTGAATTCTGGGAGTTGAAGTCCACAAGTCATAAAAGGGCCATCATTCCCCACCCCTGCACTATGGTAAGAAACATGTCTTGTGCTATATAATCCCAGTTGCTCTAAGTGTCTCAATGAAAGCTGAATTTAAGAGTTGTTTAGGAAGTTTGGGCTTTAGCTTAACAAAAGATCTTCTTTTATCCATCTAAAAGGACCCACCAAAGTTCACAATGCATTAGATATATTGGGCTTAATACCCAAGATACATACATGACAATAAATGTTCCCGTACTGCCCTCAGCCTCAAATAAAAAACCACCAAATTATTTGCTGGCAATATTTTATACTGTTTCCAAAGAATATCATTGTTAGGCACTTGTGATTTAAAGAAATTGACTCTTGCAAAGCATCCTGCAGATACCTACCTAGATGCAATTTTTTTAAAAATTCATATTTATATCCCACCCTTCTCCGGAGACTCAGGGCAGCTTACAATTTTTGGGATACAACTCAATGCGCTCAGCCTTCCTTCCATTGTATATGCCAGCTTATTACTAAGTGGCACTTTTACAAAGTCAGTTTATTGCCCCCAACAATCTTGGGTCCTCAGTTTACCTACCCCGAGAGGATGGAAGGCTGAGTCAACCTTGAGCCTGGTGGGATTCGAACCTGCAATAATTACAGGCAGCTGGAACTAAGTGCTAGGCTATTAACAGCCTGCACCACCAAGGCCCTTTAAAAATTTAAAAATTTGGGCCCACCCAAAAGGTTGTGCTAGAATAAGAGGAGTCACAATGGTTAGCAGATTCATACGGTTCTGAAAGCCACTAGAAGAGTAGTTTAAACCTGGAGTTCATGGAATGCCTTTGATTTTGTAATTGTATAAATTATATTTTCGGCTGGAAATCAGAAATGTTTTAAGATAACATGATGCCCCCCTCCTCCCTCCCCACTGAAATGAGCATTTTATTTATTGTTATTTATTTATTTATTTTGTCAATCGCTTACAAGATAATAAGTATAAGGATAAACATAGTTATGAATACATGTATTCTGTCTTTTGTCTACTTGCTGAATATAAAGACAGATAGATAACTCTACAAATTCTTCCATACCAAGTTTCTTTATTATTATATTAGGTATCCTCAAGGTGACTCACAGTTATGTCGAGATGCATCTAATGTCCAATTCTTTGTACAGTTGAAATCGTAGTAAATGATAGTAATCTTTCTATCACATATTTCATCCCATAGTCATAGAGGCAGGGGTATAGCTGCTACCACAAGGCTGTGTGATCAGGCAAGAATGAAGAAACCTCCCGACCACCAAGGGTCAAATCAGTGACCAATCAGGGTTACAGATGTGACCACATGACATGTACTACATTTCCCAGGATACCTTAACTACATTTACCATGATGCATTCCCTTAAGGGGACAGCTCCCAATTCCTAAGTAACTATCCCAAATCCCATTAACTATAGCTGGCTGGACAGCACACATGAAATGAATACATATAAGAAAAATAAAAGAAACAATAGGACAGGGACGGTAGGAATGTTGGTGCGCGTATACATGCCTTTACATTTGGAGGAAGAGAGCCGCATCTGGTCCCAACTATTTTATCTTCCTCGCCTCGGTCTTTAAAACTGCTTTCCTTCCACTAAGCTTCAGTACAGCAAATACAGAATGAGGTTAGAAAAAGATGATTTCAAGCATTCATGCTTGGGAGGAACATTATATATAAGGTGCCCCCACTTGTACAAAGGCAAGCAAAAATGTGTCTAATCAAGGTGTGAATTGACTCCCCAAATCAGCATGCTTTTGAATTGTTTTAAAAACTTATTTGAGTAGAGGCATAAATCACTGGGGAAAAGGAGAACATTATGTAAAGCTGAGTGAAAAATATCTAAAATACAGCTGGGAATCACACATCACTATTATTGAACAGTTTGAGTGCAAACATTCTTTGAATGCCATTTATATAGTAATATTCTCCTAGGAAAAAGTTTCCCTTTTGACATGCCTTGTGGTCTTGTTTGCAATGAAATATAGGTACACTTTTTTTTCTTTTCCATCTGCTTTTAGTTTGGTTTATATTCTCATTTGTTCCAGATTCTGGACACATTCCATAAGTTAGCCAATTCAAGATACCTTGGATCAAAAATTGTTGTCCTATGATGCATTATTTCATCAGTTAAGGTCATGACAAGAGTTTTAATAATATATAAATAGATGGGCACAGAGTAGGCCTGGCTGAAGAAATGTTTCAGATTTTCTTTTGCTTTTATACCTTCTGTGACGTATATTGGGTTAAAGAAGAATAAAAGCTCCACCCTCCTCTCACATCTGTTTCTTATATCAATCCTTCCTTCCTTCCTCCCATCCATCCATCCATCCACCATCCATCCATCCATCCTCTCTCTCTCTCTCTCTCCTCTCTCTCTCTCTCTCTCTCTATATATATATATATATATATATATATATATATCCAAA